>JARHVA010000406.1:22500-90000 GCA_037957365.1 Torreya grandis
AATGTTTTGGAAGATAAATCACTTTAAATTTTTATGCTGACATGATTTATCCATTGCACGTTTAAGATAATAGGAATCCAAGAGTTAAATCACCTCTGATAAATATATTATTTTGATGTATAAAATACTATGTTTACTTTGTTCTCTATCATTTTGGAATTTTTATACCTTCTTGGGCATGTTTTCTTGTTAAATCAATTTATTAAAAGAGATTATACACTTATTATTTCCATCTTTTTCTTGATGTGTACTAGTAGATTTAGTTAAGGGTGAAATTAAAGAAAGAAATACTATATATCATGTTTTGAGGAATGATGATATTAATTTTTAATGATTCCCTTACTTCTCTAGAGTATCGAATGGAGGTCCTGGTATGAGTGATAAACTAATTTTATTACCCTTAATTTATATTCTATGGTTGTCTTTAGCTTATAAGAAATTAAAAACCTATGGTTATTGAAACTTAATCATGAGTAATATTATTTATAGATTGAACTCAAGTAATTGTATCCTTGAATATAACTTATAACCATGCATTTAAAACCAAGGACAATGGGTTAATGAATGAAAAAATTTATCATTGTAACCTTTAATCATTCAATATTTTGAGATTAAATAATAAACTTTATAGAGAAATTATTGAGTTATCTCTTTCACAAGTTAGCCTCTTTAGTTAAGAAAAATAATCTTTGTCATGTCTCAAATCATGAATCCTTTTAAATTGATAATTAGGAGACATTTATTTTCTATTTAGTAAGGAAAATAATTAAATCAGGGCTATGCTTTACTTCATGGTTTAATCAATAGATTATATTTTGACATCTTATTAAGGATAACACTTTTGAGGTAAGCATCTAGGTAGATTGAGTAAGGAATCATCAATCATCGATTTATAATTAACCTTGAAACATTTCCAAGTTTTACCATCTATATTAAAGGTTTCATAAAAGTTATGTTCATAGATTTTTCAACTAATTTTCAATCTCATAATAATATGCATAGAATAGGATATGAGAATGGATCCTGGAGTCCTTAAGGTTAAATATACTTAGTAAGAAGTGGATAAACTATTATTTTTATCCACTTTAATGTTGGATCAATATTGACTTAACTCTTCTTGTATAGATGAGTGACCTTATCCTCTTAAATGGATACCTTAATCAAATGAAAATACTGAAGGGTCTTAACTCTAACTCCAAAAATAAGTCAAATTAACTTAAGGGAATCACTATGAATGTCTAATGTGGATTGGGGAAGTAGGTTTTATCTTTCTCTCAATTGTGTGAAAGGGTAAGTAAATGGATTTGGGGGATAATTCCATGGACATTTTACATAATGTGATCACATTATTTAATAATGCAATCACAATCTTAAATAACACGATCATGTTATTAACACAATTCAATCATGTTATTTAAATTATGGCTTGACATAAATAAAATGATCAAATTATTGACATAATGTGATCGCATTATAATGCGATTGTGTTATTTATTTTGAGCCATAATTTAAATAATGTGATCACATTGTGTCAATAATGCGATCATATTATGTTAATAACGTGATCACATTATTGACATAATATGATTACATTATTTCAATTATGCATTGGAAATTACTGATCCATAATGTGATCTTATTAATAGATAACATGATCATATTAATATATAGCCTGATTGAATTGTTGTAAAAATAATAACATGATCACATTATTATTATTTTACACATTAAGTCAAGGAACATGTAGATGGATCGAATATTGTTTAATAGGTAATGTGATCGCAATATGAATAATGTGATTGCATGATTGATAACACGATCATGTTCCTATTATTTTGCACATAAAAGCATGTGAGAGTTATACATGAAGGCAAATTTGGCCATAAGATTATATTTACTACGCTAAATGTTTAGTATAAGGAAATAAATGTAATAATATAAATGTTTTATTAAATATAAGAAAATAGGGTCACTCTGCATCCAATAGAGTTGGTCTCGCAATTGCATGCCTTATGATGTGGAAAATAGTTTTCAAAACTAATATGGTTAGTACTTAGGCATTTTAGGGCCTAAATATTAAACTTAGGGATTTTAGGACATAATTTTTGTAATTGATGTCCATTTTTGGTAAACATATAGTCATTATTAGGTTTTTGTGCTTTCTAAATTGATTCTTAAAATTTCTAGGAGACTTAGGTTTGTCAAAATTGAAGTTTTAAAACCACTCACTATGAAATTGATGAAAATTGGTGTGATTAGGGTAGCATTGGTCACATTGATGACCTACACATATCAAATTACCACTTCATGTTAATTTCACTCATTCATCATCCCTCCCTCATCCTTTATCACTTCTTACTCATTTCTCATCACTCATAATCACTCTGTCATCATTATTAATTATCCATAACCACTCCCTCATTTACCCTCACTATCTTTAGTCATATCTAATCACTCCCTCATCATTCCTTATTACTCCCTAATCAGTCACTCTTCATCCATCATCATTCCTCATCACTCCTTAATTGACCCTCACCATCCCTAATCATATTTAATCATTCCTTAATCATCCCTAATGACTCCCTCATTATATCTCACCATCCCACATCATCCCTAATCACTCCTTCATTAAATCTCACCATCCCTCATTGTCCCTAATCATTCCTTCATTGGCTTTCACCATTCCTAAGTACTACTTCATCATACCTAATCATTCCCTCCTTATCTATCATCATCCTTAATCACTCCCTTATTGACCATAATTATTCCTCATCATTTATAATTTCTCCCTCATCATGCCTAATCACTTCTTCATTGACCCTCACCATCCCTCATCATCCCCAATCACTACTTCATCATACCTCATCATCTCTAATCACTCATTCCTAATACCTCATCACCCCTTATCACTTATTCATTAATCCTCACCATCCTTCATCATCCATAATCATTCTCTCATCCTCCCCAATCACTCCTTCATTGACACTCTCCATCCCTCATTATCCCTATTGATTCCCTCATCATCTCTACTCAGTTCCTCCTCATTGTTATTCACTTAATACAATACTTTTATTGTTGTATTTTTTGGTGTTTAACAATTCTAAGAGCTACAACTAGAGATTTGAGTTCTAGCATAAATATAGGACAGTGATCAAAATGATGTGGATGTACATTTGAAACATAAATATTTAACACATATGAAACAAATATGTGCCTATTATAAATGATGTAATTCATAATTGAAAGTCTATAATAAAAATATAGTTAAAACCACCATAACATCAAAAATGGGTACTAAATACATTAGCATCACCAAGCTATGTGCTTTCTTGAAACCAATCAATTGCTTTCCATATGAGGACATTTTATGATCCAAATAATTACATTAAAGGTATTTTATTTGTATGTCTATTGATTGAGGCATCATACCAGAGAGTGGAAATAAGTTTCAAATGATTAGAACAAGTAGTCTAAGATTGTAAAGTGGTACTTAATTCATAACTTCAATATTCAATCCAATGAAGAATGTCACACTGATCTCTCTACTTGCACATCTCAAAAAGTGGGTACAAGTTATAAATCACAATAAAAAGGTAAGTAAACAAGAGACTATAAATCCAATCATATGGTTGGTACTAAAAATATCTCTACTTCTCCCAAAAATAAATTATATGAATTAAAAATATCATTTCATTAGAAATTATAGATCAATGGTGAGCCAATACTCTTCATCATTACCAATGGAAGTCAAAACTAATTAATTTATCCTAAAAAATATTTTAAAAAATTGAACTTAAAAATTATACATCATCCATAACCATACACTAGTGTATGGTCTAGTATACGCCTTGATAAATGGATCACCTAGTAGTGTCACTTGGTGTACAAAATTAAACTTTTTAAAGATGCAATCCTTTATGAAATCTCACCATTATAGTTGTGTGATGTTTTACATGTGGTCAACCATATATTTACCATTGACATGTAGTCTATGAAGTAAATCCTTAAAATGTTCAGATAAATTGTCATGATCTGAAATACCATGTATCGTAGTTAGTTCATATGTATTCAGTCATTAGTGCCAAGAAGTGCAAGAATATTATCAGTTATAGCAATAAGTATACTCTTGATAGTAATAATTAAATGTAATATCATCCTTATGTCACCATATAATAGTGTGGTTTATCCAAAAATAAAAAAGACAAAATAATTAAACCATAAACTAGATGAATAGAAGGATATATTTCAGTCACCTTAATATGTTCCTACATACTATATACTAAAAAATAATATTCATTTGATCCCTTGAATACCTCTACCAATTCTCTTTATACAACATATCATTTCTAGAGAATGAATAGATCAAGTGTTAGATCCATGAAATCATGGATAATGGACACATCATGCCCAAATCATTGCCTTGTAGAAGCCCAATTGTGTTTGTGGTAAATTTGTGAATAAATTAAAAAAATATTAACAAGATTAAATTGAATAAATATTTCCTCATATAAATATAAAGGCATTTTTCTATCATATCCATGTTGTATAAGTATTTTCCAAAATTGATCTTAAGATTGGGTATCATCATATTCATATTAAACCTTTACAAATTTGGAACATAGTCTTAAAAACAAATGAAGGATTGATTGACTATTTGGTTATATTTTTAAGGTTAACTCATGTAAATAATTCATTTATTTCAAGAAGTTTAATGACATCCTCAGGTGCTTTACATATGTAATTTTTTAAATCTACCTTGATGATATCTTAATATTTAGAAAACATGGGATGAACATCTTCACCATGTTGAGCTACTATTTCACATTTTGCAAAAACATATGTTTATGATAACAAGAATAAATGTTCATTTTTCATGTAAGAGATAAAATATTTGGAACACATTACACACACAAGAAGAGAATGTGTAAACCTAACCAAGATTCAAGTCATACAGGAATGAGAAACACTAAATAACTTTACATTTGATTTAAATCTTCTTAGAATTATAAAATTATACAAGAGATTTGTGTTTAATTTTTATCTTTTGAACTAAACTACCAAAGGTGGAACTAAATAAAGTTTCATCTAGTCAGTTTCAAAATAAAGATAATATGATGAACTAAAATTTAGACTCCATTTTTATGTTAGGACTTATGTTACTTGATTATAAATTTAGAAGATCATCTAATTCATTTTGTAATAAAATTGACTATCACAAATGGCTATTGACAACATAACAAGTACTAAAAAAGAGTTAGTTTGTATTATAATGGATTAAATAACATATGATTGGAATCAAATATATCTTTACACTATATACTTATTCCAAATGATGAGGGAGTTATTAAGGATGTTGAGGGATGGTGAGGGTCAATGATGGATTGATGAAGGATAGTGAGGGTCAATGAGGGAGTGATTAATGATTATGAGGGATGAAGAAATATTGATAAGGGATTATGAGGGATAAGGAGGAAGTGATTAGGGATGATGAGGGATGGTGATAGTCAATGAATTAATGATTAGTAATGATAATCCTAAGTTATTAGACATGATGAGAGAAAATGAAGGTTAATAAGGGAGTGATAAGAGATGAAGAGGGATGAGGAGGGAGTGAATAGGGATGAAAAAGTAATTATGAATGATGATGGATGATTAAAGAGTGATTAGGGATGATGAAGTATGGGTAAGGAGTGATTAGGGATGATGAGGGATAGTGAGATTCAATGGAGGAGTGATTATGGATGATAAGGGAGAGATCAAATATGACTAGGGATAGTGAGGGGCAATGAGGGAGTGATTATAGATAATGAGGAATGATGATAGAGTGATTAAGGGTAATGAGGGATGAGTATCAAGTGATCAAGGATAAGGAAGGGATGATGGATAATTGAAATAAACTCCAAGTGGTCATTTGATGAGTGCAGGTCATCACTATGACCTAAACTACCGTAATCACACCACTTTGGATCAAGTTAAAAGTGAGTATTTCTCAAACTTAAAATTTGACAAACCTATGACTCATATAAATGCCAAGAATCAATCTAAAAGGCACAAAAACCTAAAAAATGACTATATGTTTACAAAAAATGGATATCAATTGTAAAAGCTATGTAGTGAAATCCCTAGGTTTGATACCTAGACCATGAAAATGCCTAAGTACTAACTAAATTTGATTTTGAAAAACTATTTTCCACATCATAAGGAATGCAGCTATGAGACTAACTCTATCAAATGTAGAGTGACCTTGATTTCTTATATTTACTTAACATTTAGAGTAGTAAATATAAGCTTCTGGACAAAGTTGACTTCATGTGCAACTCCCACATGATTTTATGTAGATAATAAAAATAATGTGATCATGTTACCTATTACCCAATATTTTCTCCATCTACATGTTCTTTGCTTTAATATATAAAACAAAAATAACATGATCACATTATCATTTTTACAATAATGCAATCACGTTATCTATTAATGTGATCATATTATTCATGAAAAAAAATCATGCTATTTAAATTTGAATTCAATTCCCACACCTTTTGGTTTAGGAATGGCTTGGATTCTTGATCCAAAGGATTGGAATCTCAATGTATAATTAAGTTTTGAGAGTTATGATGAAAACAATAAAATTAAACTTTGATTGCAAAATACACTAATAATTTCAACATGAAAATTAAAAAACATAATAACATCATGATGAGCATGCTCTCCTATTTCAAAAAATATGATTTTTATAATTTTTGGACTAACTTAAGGTTTTAAACTATGTTGATTTCTAACTATACTCTTTTTAGGCCACTACATGCTAAAAAAATACATGCCTATACATGTTCATGTAATTTTTATTTCATTGATCCAAGTAAAAAATAATCACAAACTAGGCCTAATTATACACATATTCAAAAAGAATTGATTTTCATTTTTTTAAGGTAGTTAGGTGAGTCGCATGTATGGATATCCATTTTTTTGTTAGTTTCTAGAATCTATTTACTTAAAAAATTTATAATAAAAAAGTATTCATTTAAAAACTATAAGAAACTATATGTCACAAAATAGAAGATATTATCTAATATTTACCCGAATGGTTTTCGAGAGTATTAAACATTGCTAAAAAAATAGTGCATTGTACGGTCATCTATCTACTCTATTTTATAAAAAAAATAGGAGTTCCTCTCCAAATTTTATATGTTTGACCTAGTTATACTTAACCATTTTTAAAAAAAAATGTGTTTTGGAAACTAGGCTCAAAATTATACATTTCATGTTGTTACATTATATTAAAATTTGGACTGTAGATATGTAAAATTATCTACATAAATTTATCTTTTTGAAATTTTTAGAAAATCATGTCCATAGGTAGGCCACTTTTTGCACCCCAATTTTATGCACCTACCCCAAAGTTAAACAACTTTAGATTATGGAGTTGTATTATTTCACATACACATTTGGTATCCTAATTATCCTTTATTCTTTCCATGTCCATAACCCATTGAGAGTCTCACACATGGGGGTGATAAATTGATATCTAAATTTAAGTAAATAAAACATTAAGACTAACATGGGAATTTTTTTGTTCAAGATGGAGATAAAATTTTAACATAAAACTTAGATGTGAGTTAAATGTATGAAGTGTGTTTAGTCAACCTTTCTCTATCATGGTAAATAGTGAAAATTAAAAAAATAATGATGAGTTTTTTGGTGCCCAACTAAAAGGCATGTAACATGTATCAGATTCAATGTTCAAACACTTGGCTTGACATGCTCGCTCACAAGACCCTAATACACAGTGATTGACAAAACACGTTTTGAAGAATAAATTCAATGATCTTATAACTAAGATGCATTTATTTTAAAGGACTAAAACTACTTTGAAGGTTCCAAGAGCTATGTGGGGTTACACTTAGCAAGTCCATCCACACACATGTAAATGTGGTAAGTATTATCTTCACCTTGTGGTATGGACAACTAACACCAAGTGGGTCAGATTTATTTTGTCCATCCTTGTTAATAGTAACCTTTTGCTTCATTTTATTGTAAGATTATTTTCTCTTATAAGATTTTTTACTTCCATAATTATGGCACAAAGCAAGTGGTTTATCTATGAGTACTTATTTCACTCTTAAAAGATAAATTCTTTTAAGACTTGAGGTAGCACTAACCTTGAGTAAGTGTACCTTCTCATTATTATCAATTCTTAGGGAAGGAGTAAATTTTTAGTTTTTATTTATTTATTTTGCATGCTAATTTTCCTAAATCATACTACAATATACTTTAGAATTTATTTCTTTTACTTGAAGACTGATATTAATAAATAAGCATGTACTCATAGCACATGAAAATATATAATTAAATAATTATTTGATACATAATATTACCTTAGTTGATTATTGAAATAAGGTATACTTAGATAAAATTATAGTGACCTATAATATGAGTTTGGTAAACCTATATATAAAGTTTTTTTGTTGGTTAAACTCTCATTGTGTGACTAATTTTACATTCACTAAAACCCACATGGCTAAATATTGCATTTAATGACTTATGAATTCATTGGTATTTTTATATTATCCTTGTATGATTGGGAATAATTATAGAAAATATTATTTTATGTTTAGTATCATTATACATATATTACAAAGATGATTTAATAATTTGAGTGGTTAAATTGAAGTGTACATCTGTATGGCTGATTTTGCATGTGTATGGTTATATGCACATTTGTATGGTCTAACTACATCCATTTAAATGGACAATATGAAAACACATACTTATATGGATGCATAAAAACATATGTAAAGGTTGTTAAAACACTCCTTGTGTGGCTAATTTTAGTATTACCTTAACAACTAGTACATAATTAGATGTCTATGGGTAAATATGGTATACATGTTGTTCATTTAAAAACACTGTATAATTATATGAGAAATGGATGAATTTTTTCATTCTTATTTGGGTTTAATCATTATTGGTAAAGATAGATGTCTGATCTATTTGTTGAATTGATACATCGGGTTGTTATACAAACTAGGAATCTACATGTTTATATTTAAAATAATTATGTTGTTAATATTTTGCCTTGTGGAATTTAAAATAATGGAGTATGTGATAGTAACCATGTTCCTATTTTTGTGTTTCCTCATTATTTTTATATTTTTAGAATTTGTGATATATGGATAATTACATCATTTGATTGTTTTTTTTTTACAATAGAAGGATATGTGGCATTAACATTAAATTTTTGCTATGTTTATGTTGCCTCATTATTTTTACTCCATGATACTTTTTTAAGGACCTTCATGAGGACTGTTATAATTATTTAAATTATATGGAATGTATTCTTATGTATAGTTCATTTTGCATAATTGTTTCATGAGTCATCTTCCACCTTATAATATAATGAGTAACTAAAGGTAAGAAACCTTTTTATAAGTAATTATTATCTATTAATATGTGGGATTATGTATTTATGAGATATTATGGGTGTTTATGTATTAGACTCAGTAGTTACTGATTAATATAATGAAAACTTTATCTAAAGTAATGCTATAGTTGTATACATTATCTATCCACTTTATTATTCAGAGTCACATGCGTGTGATGTCATAGTAGATAGAAAACATATTCCAAAGTCTATATGACTATTCAATATTACAGAGAATTTATAAAACATAGTTATGATATTTTTAGGATCACTCTTGCTAGGGAGATGTGTGGTGAATCACTCCTAGGTGGAGATGAGGTCGAAAGAAATGGCTAGATTATGACTATTTCCTAGGTAATAGCTTATCAAAATGGAAAATAGTTTCATACTCATAGATATGTAGGAACTAATGGTTTAATGAACTAATAAACATTTTAATACATTAATTTCCTATGTCATTCATTATAAACTGATGGTTGTGTCATTTTATTCAACAATGGTTGATGGCAATATTGTAATATTTCATATTGGCTGATCACATTTATGTAGTCTATAGAATTGAACTATTCAATAGTGGCTGATAGCATCATAAGTGTGAAAATATCCATTATTTTATGACACCATTGTGTTAATTGGTATAAGTATCAGTGGTTGTGTGTATAATGAGCATTCCTTTAATTTTAATTGGGACAACAATAGTTGGATATATTCTTTGCTTACAAAAGTAATTTACCATATTTTGAGGATATAATATTGTATTTTTTTAATCTTAAAATGTATTTATATGATCACACATAATATTTTTACATCTTTTCGAGTAATTGATGCTTGGTTAGTGTAATATTGGGAGTGATGTGACTATTATTTATGGAATGACTAAATGATAGATTGAACAATGTAAAAGTTTTTGAGGATATCCCTAGGTCAGGTAGACCTAAGAGATGAATGGTTAAACTATCACAAGCCACTTTTTATATATTTTTAACAATATTTTATGTAAATTTGATGCCCGTAGTTATGGGAATACTTGCTAGCTATGAGAATTTACAAAAATCAAACATAAAAAACAATGAAGTATTACAAGGAAAAGGTCAAGAGTTTAGGATGAATTAACTTCAAGTAATCTTGTTAAATATGAACTAGTTGGATATCATTAATGAGGAGTCCAATGGAAAGGATTCATCCAAAATATGAAAACTCAAGTTCTAAAAGTAGTATTTGATCAATAGTATAGTTGGAATATTTTAAGAAAATCATATAAAACTTTTCTATTTTTTTATTGATCATATTTTGGCTAAGACATCAAGATGATATATTTATCAAGTGGGGAAGGATGTTACATCTAATTTTAACTTATGCTAGATAAGGCCACCTACTAATGATTGACATCATAAAATATACTATTAATGTTTAGTAATTTTGAGGACATGGAGTGATATGTTGATATTATTATTATGTTCCAATTTATTATTTTTTTGTGATTTTAATTCAAAACATATTATATTTTAGAGATTTGTTCCAAAGGCCATCATTGGTTGAGGGCCAATTGTTCCTAGTTACCATATCACTTCCTTCTAGCTCATGTTGCATTATTACTAATATAATGCATGTTACTTTGTCATGTTCTTGTTATATATATGAACTTGACCATGGTTATAAATTAGACCATTTATCTAATTCATATCTATATGAGTAATTAAACTTTTAAAAACTTATAGGATTAATGTGTGGTGATTAAAAATACTCTCTCTCACCTTACTTAAAAATGTGGTAAACTATTTATTAAACATAAAATGAGTAAATCAACACATTGGGTAATGGGAAGGGTAGATATGGATAAGATATTTATTGTATAGAGAAGACAAATTATGCCTAGGGAAAGTCGTGCCCTAACATAACCTTTGTCACACCATAATGAAGCCAACCCAGATCCATATATCTATCACCATAGAGGGAGGTAAGGATATTAAAGGAAGTGAAATAAGGGCACACTAAGGGATTGATGGAGCAACAGAGGCAAGGCTATAAAAAGAGGACTCATCCTCCTCTCTCTCCTTGAGGGTTTTTGTTTCAACTAGTTATATATATATATATCAAGGGTTTTTGTTTCAACTAGTTATATATATATGGGTGACATACTTTTATACGTAGACCAAGATGATGTTGTCATCTCAAGTGTCTTTCTAATAACTAGGTTGAACAATCCTAATGTTTGGTTAAGCCAATAGAAATAAAGTACCAAAAAAAAATTGGATCGAGGCATATTGTGTTTTTCCCTTGATAAGATATGTACATTCTTCTTAACAAAAATATAGAGTAGGATAATAATTTGATAATATATCTATGAGACATTCACTCCTTAATAATGAAAATTAGCAAACTATTTGTGTGAGTCCCATATAAACTCATTTTGCATGAACCTTCATCATGTTTGAAGAGAAACTACTCAGTCGAGTTCACTTTTAAGGGTAATGTGATGACTTTAGATGCATGTAAACTATTTTGAGAAATGTTTCATGGTAATTTGGTGATTTTATATTCATGTAAACTATTTGTATTAATGTTTAAAGTTAATTTTCTGATTTTTGATGCATGTAAACTATTCATATAAATGTATCAAAATAATTTTATGATTTTATAAGCATGTAATCTATTTGTATAAATGTCTCAAGGTAATGTGGTGATTTTAGATATATATGAATTAATTATATGTAAATTATAGATGAATAAAAAATATTTGTTGGAATTTTTCAATTTAATATTGTGAATTTATATGTATATGAGATACTTATGTGGTGATTTGGATGCATATGAACTATATATATGGTTAATTTAGAAGAATGTTAACTATTTGGAAAATTTCCCTAATGTATTATAATGATTTTATATAGTTACAAATTCATTATTGATTTATGTATAAATGGTCAATAGTAGACATGTTGTAAAATGGATCTCATGCCTAAAAATGGCCCTCAATTTTCCAAAATCATTAATTTGACCCTATATCTTGATGACTATTAACCCTGCAAGTTGAACTTCTAATTAAATAGAGTTATTGAGTTGGTTATCAAGTAAAAATATTTTATATGGGTATAGTTATTGATGAATCTTTACTACTACTTCATGTGTTTGGTATCAATTATCTACACTTTATATGGTTATAGATTCTTTTTATATATATAGTTTTGATTTTATTTTCCCCGAGTTGATTTTATTAAGTTACAAATTAATTTTCCCATATATTTATAAGATGGTTGTAAAAATATCCCATAAGTATAACTTTAACATATTGAGGTTTTAGATAGGTTTTGAATGGAAAGAAGTTGTTCTTTTATAATCACAATGATGAAAATTATTGAGTTATCTTTCTAAATTCATATGTGAGCTATTAATAGATATTATATATTCTATTGATCATATATAGTACTATGATTCTATTTAAGCCAATATATGTGTACAACACTTGATAAAGTGATGTTCTAAAATTAGTAACTACTTAAATAATCATTAGGCTGATATTTGTATAGATAAAATGTCATTTAGTGTAATGAATCTTACTTTACAATTATATATTTGAAGGATGTGAAACACCATTAATGTTAGGGAGGATCATTTATATTCTTGAGAGAATTTATCCTTGAGCTATATTTAACTAGGAAGTTCCTTATTTAAGGGTGACATAGGAATGGTTGATACTAGATAAGTACAATTAGGTAAATATCAACTCAATAATTAACTTCAAGGACTTGTATTGTAAATATTAAATCATTGTGTAGGATGGTAATGAAACAATCAAGCATGCATTTTCATTTTAAGAGTTGTAATATTTAGTGTGACTCTTCTATAAGCTAGAAGTTGGGGTATCATGCTTAAAAAGTAACCCAATGTTATGAGGTTATCTTGTAAATTCCTATGAAAGAAAATGTAATAAAATTATCTAGTGAAGCTAATATGTTTGTAGAATACATCATGTGATGGTGTTTACTGCATATCACATAGTAATATGTTTACAAAATACTTATCTACAATCTGAAAATTTGTTGATAGATACATGAATGACTATAGTATAAATTTACATGTGTATTTTTAGACCCTTAAGTGTTGATAAAAACCAACTATGGCCTTCATTACCTTGTGATAAAAACTAATGCTTGTTACTTGTTGATATGATCATATAAGTATATGATAAAACCTATAATTATAGGAATTTGTGGTGTCATTGATTGAGATATATTGATGTTTAATTTTCTTAATTAATTAACTATGACATCATACACTTTTTTACCTATTTTGTATTTTACTGAGTACTATGTATATTTAATGAGGACTATTTGGTATGAAATTACTCTCGTGTTTATACAATGCAAGGTAAATGATATCTTATAAAATAACATAATTATCCCTATTAAACATACATTGAGTGTATATTTTTTAGAATGGTTTATTATTAACATTAATTTTGGTTTGGTGATTTCCTTATGCAATAGAATATAATTTATAGTGTAGAAGAATACATCATTAATATATTCTAGTTATTGCTTATGAATTTTGTTCTCCTTGATCATGTTGATATTTTACCATATCTTAGTACAGTTTTAGGATTATACTATTAGAAAGGAAACTTTTTTGATGATAGTAATGTTATGAGTAAATCAATTGATAGTTTGATTACAAATAAGAGAATGGTTGTGGAGGATAAATCACTTTATAGTTTTATATAGATATGAATTAAACATTATAGGTTAAATACATTTGGAATCTAAGCTTTAAATTATCACTGCTAAATGTATTACATTGTTGTATAAAAGACTATGTTTAATTTGTTTCTCTATCATTTTGGAATTATTATTCCTTCTTGGGCATGATTCCTTGTTAAATGAATTTATTAACAGAGAGTGTATGTTTATTATTTCCATCTTATGCTTTATTTATATTAGTAGATTGAGTTATAAATGAATGTAAAGAAAAAATTAATATATTTCATGTTTCAAGGAATGTTGATATTAAAGTTTAAGGATTTACTTCCTTCTATAGAGACTTGAGTGGAGGTCCTTGTATGAGTGATGAAATAATTTTCTAATCCTTAATTTATATTATATAGTTGTCTTAAGATTTCATTAAATTAAAAACCTATGGTTATTAAACCTTAAGCATGAGTAATCCTATTTAGATATCATAATTAAGTAATGGTATCCCTGAGTAGAACTTATAAACATGATTTAAAAACCATGGACCATGGGTTAAATAATAAATCAATTAACCCTTGTAATCTATAATCTTTCAATTTTATGAGATTGAATAATAATCTATGTGTAGAGAAATGGTTAAGTTATCCCATTTACAAGTTATCCTCTTCAATTAAAAAAAAAAACCTTTGTCATGTCTCACATCACGAAAGATTTTAAATTTATTATTGGGAGACACTTATTTTCTAGTTATTAAGTAGAACAATTGAATAATGGATATGATTTGTTTCAAGGTTTACTTGGTAGACTATATTTCAACATCAATTTGTAAATACCACTTTTTAGGTCTATTTCTAAATAGATTCAACAAGGAATCCTCAATTCTTTTTTTAGAATTAACCATGGAACATTTCCAAGTTTTACCACCCAAAATTAAAGGGTTCATATATTATTTAACTCATTTCCCATATCATATGAGTATGCATGGAATGGGATCTAAGAATGGATCCTAGAGCCTTTAAAGTTATGAATAATTCTTAAGAAGTGGATAAAATACAAGTTATATCCACTTTAATGTTAGATTAATATTAACTTAATTATTCTTATATATATGAGTGGCCTTCTCCTCCTAAGTGAACACCCTCATCAAACAAAAATATTGAAGTGTCTTAACTGTAAATCCTGAAATAAGTCAAATTAACTCAAAGGAATCATTGTGAATGTCTAGAGGGTAATTAGGAAATAGGTATTATTTTCCTCCCAATTATGTTGAGATTAAATGACTTTAGATTATGGATTTTTATGATTTCATGTGAAATATTGGTATCCTAATTTATCCTTGCATCCTAACATGTCCCTAACCCATTAAGAGCATCAAAAATGGGGTGTTGAATTGATATCTACCTTGAAGTAAATAAAACACAAAAGATAACATGGGAAATTGTATGTTCAAGTTGGAGATAGATTTCTAACTTACACTCATATGTGTGTAAAATGTTTGAAGTGTGTTTAGTAAACCTTGGCATGTAATAGTAAATAATGATAATTAAGAAAAAATCAATGAGTTTTATGGTACATAAATGGAAGGCATGTAACTAAAATAGGAAATGTAGAAAATAGTCTGTAATAGTGATGTTTGAGTCAACAATGGATATTGGAAAGTGGTTAGATGGTTAATTGAAAGAAGCAAAGGTAAATGCAACATTTTTATGTTCTTAGTTGCTTGATCGGTCAGTGTTTAGACAACCACATAAGTCAATAATCATGTATTGATTGAATAAAAATGTACACTTCTAATGCTTTAATTTTAGTCATCTAATGCCAATTCCACGTAACAATTAAAATTTCAAATGCCAATGAATAATGAACAATGCCAATGCCAAGTTAATACAAAGAGGCACGTGATGGAAAAGTTTTAGAATGGAGGTGTGGATGAGTTTTGAATGTAGGTAGAGTGTTTTACTGAATAAAAACCAAGTTTAATGATATAATAACAATACTAATGCTAAAATTCATGCCAATTTAAATGCTGTAAAAAGTAACAATGGGAAATGTGAAGGAAATAAATAGAGGTAGGTGGGGGGTGCCAGTGGAGAGCAAGTTATGTGTGGTGTACTATGGTGAAGGCTAAAAGAGGTTGATGTGGCCTTCAACCACATAATGGATTCGCTAGTCCATATTATTCTCAATAAATCTCATAACCCACATAAACATATCGTTAATTATTAAAATCATGAATTTCTTATTTTCTCATTAATTCTCAAAATACACAAAACTCAAGCTTCATTAAGCTTATCTCTCTCAAAATACATAAGTTGGCCACATGCAAAGGAGGCTTCTAAGAGGATTTCAAGATTATACCCAAATCTTATTCCCAAACTCACCGTATTACCGACCTAGCTTCCCCAACAAGTAAAGGAATTATGCATTTAAACATTTACAAGGAGTAATGAGTGAAATAAACACAAAGGGTCCCAAAATTCATCCCACTCCTTCAAATGAATGGAATCTGGTTAAGAGACAAGGTGCACTCCAAGATAATCCAAACCACATGCTTCATGGGGTCATCTTTAACGAAGTAAAAATATTCTTTTGAGAGTTGGCATCACCTTCAAGCAAGGTCACATAAAAATTTTAAATGGCAATTTAAAATAATGGTTCATGTCTCCCCACATAGCACAAGCTTACAAAAGGGTATATTTTCCCCTTGATCATTATTTTCATGGCCCACATCAAATATTTTACCCATGATACCTAAGCAATCAAGAATAATATTGTGAACACTTCACCAGGATGAATAGTGCTATAGGAATAGTGTTTTCCCCATTACATCATTCTCCTTTGATTAAAAACAGCTTAGAACTTATGATTTGTCCTAATTATATCTTGCCATTTATTTTGAACAAAAATAAGAAACCACACCATTCTATTTTTAGATGATGTAAGATTGCTCAAACCCTTAGATTCTCCTACATCAGACACCTGAGGTAGATAATGTGATATCATAATCACACTAATGGGTTAAGTGGTAGAACCACTCTTTTGGTAATGAGGGTTAATGACCATGATGTTCCCTTCCAACACATCAAAGTTACTCAAAGAATATTTTTTTCCTTCTACACTTCTAGTTTCTACACATTGGACATGAAACCATCTTTATGGGACCATACATCCCATACAAAACTAACCTCCTCCACCAAGATGTTTCATCATGTATCTTATCTATCCATGTGAGCTCTATCCCACCACTATCCATCTAAATCCACCAAAATCCCACCTTTATTTATTAAGTTGGCATCTAACCTCCTATTGGATCTTCTACAACATCATAATTCAAAACTACTTGTAGGTCCTCTCTCATGACTACATTATCTATCATTATCTCATCCACATGTGTACTCTCTTGCACAAAAATCTACTCTTGTGCATTTGATTTCACAAAAACCACATATATTGTTTCCTTTATATAAACTCTCAAATCCTCTGCATATCTTGCATATTCCTTATGATTTTCATCATCACAATGAGCTCTAAAAAGATCAATCTTCCACTCCCAAGGTAGTAACACCCTAATTCATACCTCTATTCTTAGCTCCATCACATGGTTGAATTTCCATCACAAACTATACCTATGCACTAGCTTGCATAATATCTTCATCCAATACTTCCATCATAGAAACATGCAACTTTATTTTTTTCTTCTCTTCCTCTAAGTTCAAATCCTCATGGCTGCAATTTTCTCTTTTATATAACTCCTCCTAGTTTCCTTATTCACTCACATGTATATCTTCATATATGCTTTCTTCCTCTACTTGCAAAACTCCACGGCTATGATTTCTTTCACTCTTCTACAACTCCACATGCCTACAATCTTCTTCAATCTTCATTATGTCATCCTTCACAAGGATTTATTCAACAATTTATTTCTCATAAGCCTCTTCCTCTTTCACATTACCTTTCATGATAATTTCCTTCTTCATATTCTCTTCTCTCTTATGAAACTCTCCATGGTTTCATTATTTTTCCTTCCACATGGATTTTTCTTTCTTCAAAATAAAAACCTTTTACTTTATGGAGTCTACCATCTCCCACACCAAATATTCTTCATCTTTATTCTCACAGTCTTTAAATCTCTCTAGTAGATATTGAAACAACCTATCCTAGGTCTTTAGATTCTTCTCCCACTCTATTTGAAGTGGAATTATTCCATTTTTCTTATCCATTTCTTGAAAACATATAAAATAGAAAATAAAATCACATAATTTTCTCTATCATCCTCTCTTCCCAACAATATTTGAACTTTCTTTAATAATGGTTAATGCGGTCATTAATCAACTCTGATACAATTTCATGTAGCCTCCAACCAAATAATGGATTGACCAATCCATATTACTCTTAATAAATCTAATAACCCACATAAACATAATATGAATTCAACTCACAAATTAAGCATTCTCTCATTAATTCTCAAAATACACAATACTCAAGCTTATCTCTCTCATAATACCTAACATGTCCACATGCCAATGAGGATTCCAAGATCCTTTAAATATTAACCCCAAATATTATTCCCAAACTAACCACATTCCCAATGTATCCTCTCCAACAAGAAAAGTAAACATGCATTTAAATATTTACAAAGGAAGAATGAGTGAAAGAAACACAAAGGGGCCCAAAATTCATCCCACTCATTCACATAGAGGACATCTTGTCAAGAGACAAGGCATACCCAAATATAATACATGCAACATGATTCATGGGTTCATATTTGACTAGGTATAAATCATATTTGTAAATTTGGCACCACCATCAGCAAGGTCATATGAAAAAAATTGATTCCAATCTCAAAAAGTGATTCATGTCTCCCCACGTAGTAAAATTTTATAAAAGCTATATTTTTTACCTTTGACCACTATTTTTATTACCTATATAACAAATTTTACCCATGATACCTAATCACTAAATAATAGTGTCATGGACACTTCACAAAGATGAATAGTGCTTATGACATCATCAAAGAATAGTGTTGCATGAATACTATTTTTCCTACTACATCAGACGTGTAGACCAAACCTTCTATTATATTTTTTAGTGACTTGATCATTAAAATAATTAAAAATTACCATTAAAAAAGCTTCCTCAAACACAAATAATTTAATAAAAATGATATCAAATAATTTCAAGTGAAATATGGATTTAGCGCTGAGGACTGCTAATGAAGGTCTCCAATACTGAGCAAAAGGTAATAGTAAGAGTTGTAATGCATGATCCATATGATCCTTATGAATTTTAAATTTAGGAACCTACAATAAAAGATAATAAAATTTAAAAAAGCTTCTAAATAAGTTTTAAAAAGAAAGACTTGACAAACCCCAAGGTTTTAATGAATAAAATGCCCTCAAATAATTTTTTTACAAACTCACAACATGTTTACATGCATGCTATACATTTTAATCCCTACCAGACACACTTTTAGAGGTAAAATTACCCTTAAAGTTCACCTAGAGTTCACCTCCATAAACAACACACCTAAAATGGCACAACTAGTATATCACTTTCATTATGATACCATATCAAAATTGACAATGGGATGTTTGAAATTGTCAAAGATAATTTTGACCTAAAACTAACTTATACACTTATTGATAAATTAAAATACATAAATATAAATTGATATAATGACATAATGATTCTATTAATAAATCCTTAAGAGGAATTTCCTGAATCAAAGTTCTAGTTGTTCTCCTAATTGATTACAATACCCACACCTTGCCCTATATTTATAGTAGTCTAAGGAAGGTGAGTGAGCCATCATTTATAAAAGTGGAAAAAAACTAGTTTCAAAAGCAAATATCAAGAAAAAACATTGTAATAAATCCTTAGGTTTTTCTATACACATTTTTAAGAGTAGTGTTTCTTGTGAGTGAGACTCATATATAGAACCAATACTTATTTTTACTATGTAGTTACAAGATATCAAAACCCATGTATTCTATATATACGGATTGGAATCTATAGGGACACTTAACATCACATTGTATTTTCTTGATATTTATATATAATGATTGTAATATGTCTCATCTTTCGATGAAATTCATTATTATGCTCTTCTATATTTTAAACACATTGTTTTATTTGTGTGCATTGTTTGTTTCTACAAACTTATCTTTATTTGTCTCCACTATTTTACATTGTTCAATTATAATTTTATCATTTCTTTAAAATCAACAATTTTAATCACATTGGAATTGAAACAATAGTACTATTAGTTTAAATAAAATTTTATAAATAGAAGTTTTTAATGACTAATTTGATATGAAGTAAAATACATTATAGTGTTACAATGGGAAAATAACCTAAGCAATATAAGGAAACAATAAAACATCAAATGGATGGATTAGTGAGATCAATCCTAGGCATCATAATCATGAGAATTTATAAAGGTATCAAATTTCATGTTCAATATGGAACACAACTCATGACACATAGAAAAAATTAAGTAAACTCTGTGGTAAAAATAGTGACATCAAGAATATTAAAATGGAAACCAAACTTTCCTCCTTACATCCCAATGATTTTCCATGTATTTTTATTTTTCCAAAAGTCATACTTCTAAACTCATAATTATTCGGTTGGTGACATGGAATGCATAACATTAAATAGATCATGACCATTACTGACATGTTAAAATTACTATTTAAGATATTTTGCACCAATTTTCTCTCCACCAAGGATAATTTAGGAGCCAAAGATGACATGCCAAATTATTTTAATTTTTGAAAACATATTAAATAGATAAAAATAGACACATCAATACTCCATCCATGACGTTTTTCTCCACCAAGGATAATTTTGGAGCTAAATTTGACTTACTAAAATTTTAAGAGTTGTGCAAACATCTTACAAGAGAGCAATGTAGACAAATCCTCACTAGATTAGTATCATCTAGACACTCCAAAAATCAAACATTGGTGACCAATAATCCTACAAGAATA
The DNA here is from genome assembly GCA_037957365.1 of Torreya grandis. Lineage (NCBI taxonomy): Eukaryota > Viridiplantae > Streptophyta > Pinopsida > Cupressales > Taxaceae > Torreya > Torreya grandis. Next base: position 43,602 of record JARHVA010000406.1, read on the forward strand.
AAGAATAAAAGGGCATCACTATCAAAGATGAAAAGGGCTAAACCATGGTAAACTGATACAAGATTATTCTTCATCAACACATTTATGACAGAAGACCTCTAGAAAGAATGTTACCTTCTATGATCAATATGATCATCTTGAATCTCAATTTCAGAATTAGATGTTCCTTTTATAAGAATCCATGAATAAGATAAATAAATAAATAAACAATCCTTCTTCATCTTATTCATCTTTAAAAAATTGAATAAGCCAAGTTCCTTTGGAAATGCTAATGCCTTCAATAAAACGTATTAATCCCATGATGCTTGTATCCTTGATTTTGGATATTCACATCATATGGTTAGGTTAAAATATGCATTCATCTCTCTTTTTTTGTATGATACAACTAAAATTTTAGTGTGTGATTTTTTATCTTTATCAGTCTTAGGATCAAACACTGTTGACTTACATGATGGACAATTAAATATTGTCATGTATATATTAGATATCTCAATGACTATAATCTCCATTTATCTTATTTTTCATTTATATGGATCCCAAACAATGTATTTTTATCCATAAAATATTAGTTTTATATATTTGAAAAGATATTGTAGTGGTTGTTGCTTATGGAAAAGATAAATATATGACCCACCTATATTAATTTGACACTTTTTAACTCTCTCTCTCTCTCTCTCTCTCTCTCTCTCTCTCTCTCTCTCTCTCTCTCTCTCTCTCTCTCTCTCTCTCTCTCTCTTCCCCTCCCTCCCTACCCGCACACACACACACACACACACACAAACACGCATGCGTGCACGCACTCTTATTTATTGTGCTCATTATATGATAAAATTATGGAATGAAATATTTTACCATATAATCTTTAAGTACTTATATAAATTAAGCACTCAAAACGTTGTCAAAATACTTCCCAAAATACCTTGAAAATATGCTATTTTTCGAAGTTGTGTTATTGGAAAACATCATAGAAAACTTTTCAAGAAAATAAAATCTTTGAGAGAAAAATATCCATTTTTTTAAATTCATAGTGACTTGATTTATTTCAATTATACATAATTTTATGCAGCACACATATGATCAATTTTATTTATGACCTTAGATGACAAAATTGGGTGAAATTTTGGGAGTAAAAGAGGAAGTTTTTTTAATCAATTTATTAAGTTCAAATCATTTTTTATAATTAGTTAATATTTACAATTAATTGGTTGAGGATAGATAATGGATATTTGTGCCACTCATGGGATATATTTTATACATACATTTCCTTACACACATCAGCAAAATGATTTTTCTGAGTGGAAAATTACATATTGAAAGAGATGGAAAATTGCATCACGCAAGTTGGGAATCTAGCCCCACATGTTTGACTTCAAGCCATCAATTATGACAAATAAATTTACTATGACACTCCTCATAAATATATTTATAATTTGACACTATAATAAGCTTATAATAATAGAATGTATATGTTTCTCAATTATTTGTGTTTGGCAATCAAACCTAAGCCTTCATTCATGATGAAAAATGTAATGCCATGGACAAGAAGATCCAACCATTACTTTTTTTTTTTTTGAATTTGTCAAAGCCTATATTTATTTGAACCTAGAACTTATGAAGTAATTTATAGGTAAAATGTTCATGTTGAGGAACACTCTTCATTTTAGGAGTTGACATCTTCACCTTATCCTTATCCCATTATATATGATTTAATCTTATGTTATTCTTACATGGATGATTGTTTAGATGATCTAGTGGATTAATTACCTATAGTTGCACTAGCTTCTACTCCACTTTATATTGAAAAATCACTTCCGTGCTTGGTCAAAAAGAAAAAATAACCATATGGCACTTTATCTAGTGATCCCATTAGAAATCATCAAAATAGATCTAATAAGGTTTTTATTTGTCTTATTTCTCATCTTATAGATTTTAAATATCCTCATATATTTAATGATGTAGTTGGTAAACCTAATTGGCATAAATAAATTATATATGAATATCATTATCCATTGAAAAATGATATGTACTACTTATTTCATCACCAAAATAAATAAATAAATGGTTAAATGCAAGTAGGTCTATTGAACTAAGTATGCAACCTATGGTTTAGTCTAAATATAATAGGCACACCTAGTTGTGAAAATGTTCTCCTAAGTTTTAGTGGAGTTGAATATTAAATATAATTTTTACTAGTTTCATAAATTAATTCCATACATATTATTATTTCACTTTTTACATCACATAATTGGAAGTGCATCAGATGGATGTGAAGAGTACTTTCTTTCATTTATATTTATAGGAATAAATATACATGAAGTAACAACTACACTATATTAAATATTATTCACCAACATGAATGATTCAAATATATCTTTATGGTATCAAACAATCCACTAATTTTTGGTTTGAGAAGATGGACATTTTTTTCTTTCCACTATTTTCTCTAAATTCCATTTAAACCTCACTATGTACGCAAGGAGGATTGATGGTTAACTTCTTTAAAAAAAATTGTGTCATTGACTTGATCACCAATGGGATTTCTATTGATTTTATTGAGGACATGAATTCAAGCCTCATGGAGTAATTTGAGATTTTAAGCTTGGGCCTTATTCATTAATTACATGGTCTTGAGGTGTCACAATCTAAGAAAGGGATCAACATTTCACATCCTTCATAGGCTTTTGAACTTAACTGCAAACTAACCTTGAATCCATTATAGTTTAGAGTCAATTTATTTACCAAGTTTTATACACAATCTATTGATGATACATTATACACATAGTTGATAGGAATCCCTATTTATTTAAATCATAAGTGATCATGCATATCCTTTTCTTTTGGACTTGTCTCTCACTTTATGAAGGAATCATACATCATTCATTAGCAAGTAGTAAAGAGTAAACTTCAATTAATATGATATATGATACATTATAACATTGATATACATAAAGAGGCTCAGATAAGTTAGTGTTCTATACATATTCTTATTGGGTAGGTGATGTTGATGATCATAAGTCAACTTTTTGCTTATATATTTCATCTTCGCTTGAGTCCCATCACTTGGTCGATCAAGAAGTTGTTGCAATGTGTCATATTCAAAATTGATGTGAATTACACCTTAGGTAGACATTTTACTAAGTTATTATTAATTATGTTCACAAAATTATGACATGCACAATTAATGTGGTAGTAATTTGCATATGTGAAACAAGGGGTAGGTGTATCTTGGAGAATGATTCCACATTTGACCCCACTATTAAAAATCTCTCACTCACCTCTTAGTTTTAATATATAAGGAATTTTTTTGTTCTTTTGCATATTAATGGATCTTAAATTCATTTTTTGATCTAGTTAAGGTGTAGTCTTTTAGAGATCCTTGTTATAGTGTAACCATTGCTAGTTGCACACTTTCATTGTTTATGACACATAGTTAATACAATGTGTATTTTTTTGTGAATATCTCACTTTTTAAAATAATTTATGTGGATGGAATCTATGTTAGATATATGTGGGCTATGTTTTCATTTTCAATATGGTATAAGAGAAAAATTTCCTAAGAATATCAACATGATTGATTGTTAACAAATCCAAATCATTCTCATATATCGATTTATAGGAATACTAAGAAGAGAAAGAGTAGAGGATTCTCATGTCTTAAATAAATTTAATCCTTGGTAATGTTCAAGTAGAAAGGATAAATGTTTCTCTCTTCATTAGGTTTTATGAAAATTTAATTGCATTTCCCATGTATTTTTCTTATATCTCATTCACTCCATTGTTTGGATTCATGTACCAAATTTAGATCTACATGTGCATGAGTTCAATGGAAGAGATTTTCATCCAAATTTTTTGAGTGTTTTGGGTATGTATAAAAAAAATCATGTTTGTAACTTTTTTTAAAGTTAGTGTCGACTTTCATTTCACTAGACTCTAATACCATGTGCTCAATTTTTAAGAAAAATCAAATTACATTACACATAAATATGGAGAATTCATAGGGGTAAGAATGATTTAATGTGAATGGAAACTAAATTTTCATCTCATCTAATACAGTTTTGGGACCATATATTTAGTTTTTAAAGTACACCATGACAACTTGTTAGCCCTTATGTTTGGCTACATATTAAATATGGGTCCATCTAGAGGGTGTTTTTGTTCACCTTAACTTTTTGATTCATGTTACATCTTAGGCACTCTCACTTTATGATTTTGTACTGATTTTAATGCACACATACCACATTCATAGTTTTGGATACATTAAGTTGTTTTATCTTAAAATATTATTTAGCATTAAGGGAGTGCTATGTAAATTGGTAATGATTCCTTGATTCTTTGAGTATGATATATACCTAATTATTATTCCTAGTAGATGTAGACACTGGCTATTTATTGGAGGATCTACATATCAATCCATTTTTAATATGGTTATTACCTGAAGGATCTCTATAACACTTCATTTATAACCATTTTTCCATGTATTGCATTCAGATGGAACACGTATCTATAGTCACTCTTGTTAAAACAACCAGATTCATGGAAGTTTTTTTTTATTCATTCTATTAGAGGATTCATTAGATTCAGTCAACATTTACTTTAGTATCTTTATTTTAATTTTACATCAAACATTTTACATGGGTACTTCCATAATCCTAGTTGTTGGGACCCATACTTATAAGCATATAAATTTTTAATTTTTACCATATCACCTAAGATTATCTTTTTGGGGTGGTTGGATTCTGTCATAGAAAACTTGATTTAACATCCACCTTAGGTAGATGTATTACCAAAATGTGATTCAATATGTGCACACAACTATTAAATACATAATCAATGTGGTAGGTATCCTCACATGAAAGAAGGGTTACGTTTAAATTTGAGAATGATGCAACCTATTATCACACTAATAATACTTAATCACTCATTTCATGATTTTATAATGGATAGATCCTTTATATTATTATGGAAAGTAACGGCATTGAGACACATCTCTTGGGATGGTGGAGATGTAGGATTTAAGATAGACTTGTTATAGTGCAACCATTGCTAGTTGCACACATACATTGTCTAATAGACATATTTAATACAGTGTGTTTTTATTATCTAATCACTCTTGTTTTACTAATTTATGTTGATGGTGTCTATGTTTAAGATCCATTATCTATGTTTTCATTTTTAATTGAAGTAACATGTTATTTCCTTCTTTTTGACTAAGTCATTATTGATCTATAAGCAAAAGCTAGGAGACTTTCTAGATAAGATAGATTTTAAACAAGTTTATATTTTAACTAGACCAATCTGCTATTGTTTGGTTTGACAATCAAAGTGTTATCCAATTTTATTGCAACTCAGTAAAACCCTAGTGCACTAAACATATTGAGATTTACATGCGCCTCACTGAGAACCTCATTCAGGACCATATGGTCAATATTTATAATTTTCATAAAGAAGACCATATTTTAAAAAATTTAACCAAGCCTTTGGCAATATATAAGTACATGTCTCTCAAGGATATGTTAATGGTAAAGGACATTATCACTAGGGATGATTATCTGCATCTCATACTTCATCTTGATTGTACATGAGTATCTTATTAAGCCTTTGTTATTATGACTTATTTTCTATGTTTTATTTTCTTTACAAGTTAACTTTAAGGGCATATGCTAGAGTAATAATATTTTTCTAAGCTTAGCTTGAATCTTAGCCTTGGTATTCTTAACCTATGTTATTTTATCTAAGTGTGGCATACACATGGAATTTTAGTGTTAGCATGTACTTGTTTAATTTTTTAGGAGTGCATATAATCAACTGGGTTAATATGAACATGTTAAATATTCATTTTTAACCAATATTGACATTTAGCACATGGTAGGTACTATTGACTTAGAAACTAGTTCATTTTAACATTTCTAAATGATAACTCGTTCACCTTCTATCAACTATTATACATATAAGACGTGTTAGCATTGTAGTCAAGTATGAGAATAAATTGAACTCTAATTATATATGTATGTATGTATGTATGTATGTATGTATGTATGTATGTATGTGTATGTATGTATATAAGACGTGTTAGCATTGTAGTCAAGTATGAGAATAAATTGAACTCTAATTATATATATATATATATATATATATATATATATATATATATATATATATATATATATATATATATATATATATATACACACACACACATATATACACACACATATATATAGATATATACACGATTTTTAATAGAATTACATAGTTATTTGGAGAAAGCAGATTTAATTCAAAATAATCCTAGTTAAATTGACACATCCTATAATCAATTTCTATAAATTTTCATGACAAGTAAAATTATTAAATATTTTATTATTTATTATAATTAAAATAATAAATACATTGTAATCTTGTTTCAATTAATTTTCAAAATACATTGCGATCATATTTTATTTATAATTATTTTCATAGATATCTAATGTGGAAAGCGTCCAAATATTAAGTCATGACACATTAGATGGGTCTTGGAATGTATCTAATAATTGCGAAGGCTTCGTAAATGGGAAGGGGATACATACAATTATTCCATAGTCACTTGAATTGGAAAGAGTCAATATTTATAAGACACTACAAGTGGGATGAGTTAACACTTCCTAATACAAGTGGGATGAGCCAAAATAGTAATTATTGTTTAAGAGGATTTTAAGAATTTTTAAAAATAGTAATTATTGTTTGACACTTGAGAAGGACCTTGATGTCTAGCCGTTCTAAAACATGTGGTTAGTTATTATTGTTCTCTTTTTCACTATCTTAGAAATAGTAATTGATTATATATATGTTTGAATAATTAATTTTATAATTATAATATTTAAATTATTATTAAAAAAAAAAAACTAATTTTTTACTTTAAATTATTTTAACAAATAAAATTTATTTATTTGTTATAAAAAATATTCAAACTTAAAAATACATATAAATTATTTTGTTGAAGTTTTAATATTTTCAAGAAATTTTATTTTTATATTATATTTAATTATAAATATTAAATAATATATTTATATATTTGAAATGTTGGGTTTATATAATTTATTTTATATTTGATATATTTAATATATAAGAAAGATACTTCTCAAATCATAATAATTAATACATCTTTAAAGTATATTAAAATATATTTACTACAAATATTAAAATGAAATTACGATATCATAAAATATTATGCTTGTAGAATATGCACATAATATCATTATTATTGCCAATCAATAAAGGAATCATGGGTTTAATGCTGAGTGTAATGGTTTGTGTATTGCAAGCTAAATCTTGTAATCTCTTTTATATGTGTGATTCAATGTGTTTTATTGTGAACTGTTTACAGTCATGACAAATATTACATATTGAAGTGACTTTTGTATCATTGATAAATTTTAAATTTATGATTCTATTAAAAAGAAAATTAACTTTTAAATTTTATAATTTTTTTATTTTTTATAAATTTTTATTTTAGATATAGTTTTTCTAAAATAATTTTATAAATTTATTATAGTTTTTATTGAACATACATATATGTTATAGTTTATAATATATTAAATTATATATTTCTAAATATTATTATCGAGAAAATTTAATTATAATACTAAAATCTATTTTATGAGCTCCTAATCTTTTAAAAATTAGAGAAAATTCATAGCCTTTTCCATCAATTAATATTTTAATATAAATATAAGAATGGTCTGCTTAATGTGATTGACAAGGTATAAATTTTAAATATATATCATCAGTGTGTTTTTTTTTGGTGGGATATTATCCTTCTTATTGATGGGATAATTTTTTATAAGTAGAAAAAAATTAATAAAAACATAAACACATATCTCATATATATGATTGAATAGATTTTTTTAACTCCATTTCATCAAATTTACTTGGGTTTAATGAGTGCTTCATCTTTTTTATATATATTTTCACTTTAGTAAACTGAATTTATTTTTATTCTATTTAATTAAATTTTGTAGATAAAATCTTTTACACTATCATTTCCACATCAAATTTACTCAGATTTAATGAGTGCCTCATCCTTTTTTATATATTTTTACTTTAGTAAATATATAACTGAATTTATTTTTATTCTATTTAATTAAATTTGTAAACAAAATCTTTTATATCATAATTTTCAAAATTAAACTATAACCATTTTAAAAGATGTATATTTTAAAAAATAAAATAAAATATATTATAAAAAATAAAAAACTTAAAAATATAGATTAAAATTCAAATTGTAAAATTTCTTCCACAACATTAAATTTGAGTTTTATGTTCAAACAAAATTGGAATTGTTTGATATAATTACCATTATATTTGAGTGTAAATGTTGAGACGAGCAAATACATGCTATAGAAAGGTACAAGCCAATAATGCTTAACTCGTATAATTTCGTTCCGTGTAAGGTGAAGACCAATGTGAATCATTCTTAAAATTAATTTTCATAAAGTACTAAATGTTATGTATTTGAAACTTTTATAGTTAAACTTTAACTCGAGTATGAAAAAAATAGTAATGGGGCTTATGCTAATAGGGATTTATAGAATATTTTTTTATAGAATTTTTTTAAAAGTATATATATATATATATATATATATATATATATATATATATATATATTTAAAAAAAAATTATAAAAAATATTTTCTAATTTTCTAATATTTAATATATGAATTATTAATTTTCTTTATTTTAAATTAAAGATTGAAGGGTACTTATTCTATCAAATTTATATAAGACTCGAATTTAATATTATGTTTGTTTATATCCCTTAAAATTTATATTTCAATGAATAGCATATAAATATATTTGTAAATAATATAAAAAAGTTAAATAGTAATTATTATTATTAAAATTAAATGAATAAAAATATCAGTCAGTATTCCTTTTAATAAATAAAGTCTAAATACAAACAAGGGCATCATATCCCAACTTAAAATAGAATTGAAATAAATTATTATTATTATTTACAAACAATCAATAGTGTTTGTTGATTTATTTAATGTCAATGTGAAAAATAAATGAAACCATTTAACCACCAACACAAGAAGCTTAACCTATCATCATCACTAGTAGCTTTCACAATCATCTCTACTTGTTGAGTTACTCAGCACCATTAAAAAAATTGTGACTTAATATGGAACCATAACTATTGAAGATAAATTTTCCTAACCATTATAAATAGTACTAACATATATATATATTTTTTGGATTTTGGACAAACACGTAATACTACATGAATACTAACCTAATTAATTAGTGTTTCTTACAGCATAGTAGTTTATTTCAGTTTCTCTTGATTTCAATTATTTGTTACTTACTATTAAAAAAATTGAAAGAAACATTGAATAAATTTAGTTGTCAACACTCCTTGTCATCATTTATTTTTATGAGAATTAATCATAAAAAAGTCATGTGCGTGCACACACAATTGCACAATGGTTGATACTCTATTCAAAATTTTGTTTTCCATGTAATAAAATTAACTCCAAAGCTTCAATTTATAAATAAATTTTTGATAGAATATTCCATTGATGATTTTTTTCAAATAAATTGTGCACAATCGCATGATATCACATTATTTTTCTTAAGGAGCTTGAGAACGGGGTTTTTAACAAAACCTGACACATTTGGCTTCTAAAGTTTGGGAAAATTAAAGGTCACATGCGAGACTTTTGGATTGATCCTAAACAATTCTTATTCAGGGTTAAATTTAATAGAACATAGGATTGTTTCAGTTAACTTTATATATCATATTTAATACAACTACATCAATAAACTAGTTCTTTATCAATAAACTAGTTCTTTATTTTGTATAAAAAATAAATCTATATAGATTCAACCATGTAAGGGTTATTTTGAAAAATAAATTCCCTTGAGTGAGAATTAGAAAATGAAGTCCATAGTGGATATAGCACTTAGATTCCTCTTTCTACAAAATAGTTTCTAGTATTTTTATTTGAAGATTATATTTTTTTCTTGTCAAGTGTAAAATTGATATCATGGCATTTCTTAGAATAACAAATATAGAAACCCACCATGGGAGCCGACTATATGTCATAGTTGTTAATTTTTTCCATGTTCATACTCCTTAGTTTTAGGCAAAATTGACACATCGGATACTAGCCTAGGTTCATAGGAAATGATGATAGGAATATAAGTAGATTAATAATGAACTATCCAAAATAATAGAAGAAAATTAATGAATCCATAGACTATCAAAGCATACAAATATTAATAGGTACAATACCCATAATTTTATGAAATCATAATATTTATTTATCCACTTTAAATAAATAAAAGTACTAAATTAAATTATTTAAATAATATTCAGCTTCAAATTGGGGTTGATATACAAAATTTGAAAAAAAAAAAAAAAAAAACTAGAAAAATTACCTATAATTAACTACCCATATTATAAATAGAAACTTACTTTTCTTAATAACATTTTCATGTAATTTAGTATGGGATAATTTTTTTAAACATATTATATAAATACTAAATTCAAAATATTAGATAAGTTTTAGCTCAAGTTCACATCTGTTTGCAATGTTATCTATTTTTAAAAAAAATTAACATGACTAAAAATATTATAATACAATTTAAGACCTTTAAATCATATCGTATGGATCCTAAAACATTTTTGAATTATCCCAAACTAGTTAATTAGGTTATGATTTGATGCTTATTTTCCATATATTTGTTTTTCTAGGAATGAGAGATCAATCAGGTTAATGAGTCAAAAGTTATGTCCATAAGAAGATAGGTCTCTAAATCATTCTCCTTTGGTTGAAAATAACTCAACTTCTATGAGTTTCCTTGATTATTTCTGCCATTTTATCTTGTCAATATTTTTCACCGCTCATTCTGAAATCCAAGTGTCGTATTCTTATTTTTTTCCTTCACTTTCTATAAAATGTCTATTATAACTTACTTATCTTGGGATCACTATCTTACTATCAAGAACATGTACTATATTTTCTTTATTATTCCTTGGATCATGTTGGTTCTAATCCAATAATTTATATTATTCCCATTCACCATTAAAATAATATAAATATAAAACATTAAACAATGGTTAGATATTAAAATTCTATTGTAAACTCACCTTGTAAGCATTGTTATCATTTTATTCACAATTCTACATTGACCAATTTTATTTTATTTCAAATTTTTGTATGTTACTTTTGGAAATATTTATTTCCTAAAACACATCTCAAAATATGTTTCTTCAATTACCTTTGACCTTCTTGTTACATTTGTTTTTGCTTTATAATTTTCATTACTTTCCTATAGCTTTGTTCTAACTTTTTACAACTATTATATGTGCTCTACAAATTCTTTTGGATAATCACTAACTCATTATACAATTAGTAACTACACGAAATATAAAATACTGATAATATTTCTACCATAAACAATTTAAAATGGTAATTTTCATGTTGATCTATTCACTAAAATATTGTAGGAAAACTCAACTTGTGGAAAATCCAATTCCCAATGTTTAGGATTCTCTCTAACCATGCATCTCAAAAAATTTACGAAGCTCTTGCTTACTACTTTTTTGTCTTTATGTTTGTAGGTCGTATGCACTACTAAATTATAGTTTAATTATTAGTTTATTCCATACAGTCCTCAAAATATGGCTTAACTTTTTTGTGTCCCTATCTAATTTAATGATTTTTATAATGCCATGAAATCTAGCAACATCCTTGGAAACTAGTTTTGCTACTATAGTGTTATCATTAGGTTTATTACATGAAATAAAAAGAACATAATTAGAGAAACTTTCTAAAAAAAATTGAATCATTACCACTCTATATGTTTGGAAATCCCAACACAAAGTCCATACTCAAATATGTCAGTGGTTCTCTTGGAATTGGTAATGACATTTATAACCCTATATTTTATGCATGGCCTCTAGTGACTTGGTATGTCCTGCATCTTGAAACATAATTTATTGCATCTCTCTTCATGTCTGAAAAAAATATTTCTCCTCAACCAAAACTATTGTCTTAGTCTTATCTAAGCATCCACTCAACCACCACTATGCCACTCTCTTATAATATTATTTATTAGAGATCTAACTTGAATGGATAACTATTTTCCTTTAAAGATATAACCATCATGTATAAGGTAATCACTATAATTAGTATTTGTCTCACATGCTAATATATTTCTACATTTATAAAATATCTTTCCAAAATATGGATCAATATCATATAATTATTTATCAAATTCAAATATAAATTCTTCACTCACCATGTAGTAGTTAATAATTCCACTCTCCTTCTCAAAGAATCATGTAGCTAATTTAATTTTCCTAATTGACTTCAAAACAAAAGCGTATACCTTCAAGAAAGACACCCACTTTGGACATATACTATTTAACCTATTTTGAGTGTTCTTATACTTCAAAGCCTCATGATTTTTAACTAGGATAAAGTACATAGGCATGAATTAATATCTACATTATTTTAGTTATTATACAATTGCATAAAATTCAACATCATCTGTCGAATACTTACTTCTTACCTATTTCAATTTTTCACTGAAATATGTTTTGGCCTTCCATATTGATGCAACACAATACAAATCCCCACATGTGAAAAATCAAAATCTACCTCAAACACTTTGTGAAAATATGATAATGCTAAAATATGTCTTTTATTAATCATCTTATTTAATAATTGAAATTTGTTTTGTTATTACATTTTTACAAAAAAAATTTATCTTATGTAATCTCTTATCGGTGAAAAAATAATACTCAAATTCTTAATGAACTTTCTATAAGAAAATGATAAATCTTGGAAAATTCTTACCTCTATGATGCTATTTGGCATAGGACTCAAAATAATTGCCTTTAATTTTTATTCATCCATTCTTACATTATCTCCTCAAACTACAACCCTAAAAATACCAAACTATTCTACATAAACTTGCACTTCTTCAGATTTAGATAAAGATTATCCTTACTTAACAATTCTAATACTAGTATCAAATGAATTATCTTCTTTTCTCTTACTAAATATAAAAATATCATAAAACAAAACCACTAAAAATTACCAATTTAATCTCATATCATTGTGTTCATCACTCTCATAAAACTTTTGGGTGCATTATATAATATAAATGGCATCACTATACACTTAAATAAGCCATCCCTAGTATTTAATTTTAATTTCCTTTAATATTCTTCATGGGTTTGAGTGTTATAGTATCCACTCATTAGATCGAGCATGGTAAAGTATTTTTATCCTATAATAACATCCATCATGTGTCAAAATGAGGAACATGAAAGTTATATTTGATAGTTATTTTGTTGATTAGTCTACTATCAACACACATATTCTATATCCCATATTGGTTTAGAGTTAACAATGTTTGTTTTTCACATGGAATCATGATCTCCCTTACTACACCCTTTCTCACCAATTAAGTGACCTATTTATTCAATTATACGTGTTCTATTGGAATTATCATATAGTTTTCTTGATTGGGTAAATATGATCTTGGATTTAAATCAATATGATGTTGAATGTCTTTATTAGTGGTAAACCATATTGTATATCATCAGGTATACCATACACATATTATTTCAACACTTAAATGTTTTTTTATGTTAATTTCACATCTTTTGTGTATTTTTTATTTGTTATTACTTTAAAATAATTACCTTTCATTTTAATTTTTTGATAAATTATTTCTTAGAAATCATGATTTTTGCCTAACCTTATTATATAATAGTTAATAAAACTACCTCTGAACCACATTTAAAAAAAGTATATGTATTCTTTCTTCCATCATTAATTATCTTTTTGCCATATTTCCATGGCCTTCCAAACTACACATGGAATGCATCCATTAGAATATCATAACACCATAATTCATATCTTTTACATTTTCTTATAGAGAACATGATTGAACATATTTTAGCTACTACAGCTTCATTTCCTTTATCAAAACATGAAATATGATATGGATAGATATGATTTTCACATTTTAGTCCTAACTTCTCTTCCATTTATTTACAAAACATATTTTCAAAACTACCACCATCAATATTTAATTTGCATACCTTACCTTTTGAAGTGCATAGTTAAAAAAATATATATTTGTATGCAACGATGAATCACCACCTTATTTATTTTTTACCTATTCTTTCCTTAGATATATCATTTTTCTCCTCATAATGAAGTTCTCTCACATGTCTAATATTACAAATTATGTATTTATTTCTTCTTTTAAGCTCAATAAAAGTAACTCTTAGGTGATCTTCTTATTCTTTTATTATTTCTAATATTAAGGACAATCAAATGTTCTATGTCCTTATTCTCCACATTTGTAGCAAAAATAATGTCCACTTGTATCATTCTATCCTATACCAGTTCTAAATCATGTACCTTGTTTAAAACCTATTCCTCTTTGTTGATATTGAAACCCTTGTATATTATCCTCAAGATTTTCTTTTTATACCATGTTTTGATCCTCCTCTAGTGAAATTAAGCCCATTTCCACCCCTTAATAGAGGTGATTATCCTCTTTTTGTCACAATTAATCTTCTAAAATTGAGTCTATTCTCCTTATAATATGTCCTCAAGGTTAATTGGTAATCCTCCTCCATAAAAAATATTCTATACATGCTTAATTCATCTTCAATACATGCTTAATTCATCTTCAATATAAAACATCACACTATTTACGTAACCTGCATCCATCTATTCTTTTATTTCATCATATTCCATTCATATGGAAAAATTGTAGAACTCATATATATATATATATATATATATATATATATATATATATATATATATATATATATATATATATATATATATATATATATATATATATATATGTATATATATATATATATATACATATATATATATAATCTTATATTATTATGATTCTGCCATAAATTATGGAATTTTTTATATAGGATTTTTGCATAATCTACAAGAATAAAATTATCTATCATCTTATTTTCCATCTTAAACTAAGAGTTGATATTTTATATACCCTTTGTCTCTCTTGATGGAGGTGATACCACCAAATAGTTGCATGACCCTTCAATTTTGTGTATCTAAATTTTACATTCTTGTCTTCTCTTAGAATTTTTCATTAAAAAATTATTTCCATGATATTTAACTAGTCTATAAACTCATATGGTTTTAAGCCTCCTATGTACTATGAAATTTCAACCTTCGTTCCCTCCCTCTAATGTTTGAACCATTATTTATTGCATTGATGGTGTCTATTCTTGTTATTTCTCATTTTTATGAAATTATTAGCCATGATATATTTCTTCCTATGTTTCCTCTTCCTCTTTCCTCTATCTTTAATTTGTAACATTGGTCAAAATTTAATTATTCCACTTGCCTCAAAAATTAATGCATAGTCACATTCATTTGTGCAATTCATCTTTATATTCTTGGAATATTTACACAAGTTATTCAATCATAAAATATTATCCAAATTTACAATTTAAAAACCTAATATAAATTATTAAATATATTACCTCAAATATTTAACTTTTTCTATACTAGATGATGAATCCACATACTAGTAAAGTGAAAAACAAATCAATAGGCATAATACCTAGAATTTCATTAAACCATTATATTTATTAATTTTCATTGAATGTGTAAAATAACTATATATAAGTATTTAAATAAACCTCAACACTAAATTAGAGTTTACATGTAAATTTTAAAAATCTAAAAAAAAAGACTACGGTGTTAACTACCCCCACTATAAATAACAACTTAATTTTATTAATAAAAATTTCATGAGTTTATATGGGCATAATTTTTTTAAAATATCATATAAATAATAAATTCACAATTTCTGATGAATTTCAACTCAGGTTCATATTTGGTTATAAAGTTATTCTATTTATGATATTTTAACATGGCTAAAAATAATAGAATGCAAGTTTTAACCCTTAGATGATTCCTATGGATATACAAACATATTATAATTAGACATAAATAGTTAATTATGTTATGGATGCATTATTATTTCATTTATCCTCATTTTTTCATGAAGGAGAACTCAATCAAGTTAACAAGTTAAAAGCTATGGCTTCAAAAATATAGGTCTTCACATCATTATCTTGTGGTGGAAAAATAACTTAGATCATATGATTTTCCCTTATTATTTCTTTCCATTTATTATTATCAATATTTTTAAACTCTCATTATAAAATATGAACATTGTCTTTTTATTGTATTTCTAACTACTGTACTGAATACATATTATAACTTCTTTGTCTTGTATTTATTGTCTTCTTTTCTAGAACATGTGCTATTATTTTTATTTTTTTGTATATAATGGATAAATATGAAAATTATGTGGTAAACTCACCTTACAGGCATCACTATTGATTGTATTCACAATTTTACATGAACCAATTTTCTTGTAATTGTATTTATTATATATTCATTTGGGAAATATTTATTTCCTCAAATACACCATCAAAAGTATTTTTATTCAAAGACCTTTGAAATTATTTTTACATATTTTTTTGCTTTAAAATATTCATTACTTTCCTATATCTTTTTTTATGACTTCTTGAAACTATTATATGTGCTCTAAAAAAGCTTATGAATCATCCTTAACAAAGTTTCTTAATTTTTTAATTGTACCAACTATAAAATATTTGAAATATTTATTCCATAAAAATATGAAAATTTGAATTTCGTATTGATCTATTCACTAAACCATTATGGAAAACTCAACCTACAATAAAGACATGTCCCATTATTTGGGATTCTATCAAACTATCCATCTCAACAAATTTCCCAAGGTCATGTTTACTATTTCTATTTTTCCATCTATATATGAGTGGTATACACTACTAAATGGTAGTTTATTTCCTAGTTTCTTCCATAAAGTCCTCCACTAAATAATTGGAAACTATGCATCCCTATTTGATGTAATGGTTTTTTGAACTCCATGCAATCTCAAAAAATCCTAGAAAAATGGTTCTTATATTGTAGTGTCATCATTGGTTTTCTTACATGTAACAAAATGATCCATCTTATAAAACATATATACACCAAAAAATGAACCATTAACTCTTTGTGTGTTTGGGAACCCCAACACAAATTCCACACTCAAACATGTCCATGGTCTTCATAGAACTAGTAATGGCATGTGCAAACCTATAGTTTTTGCATGGCATATATCCAATTGTCGTATCCTACATCTTGGAACATTAATTTCCACATATCTCTTCATATTTGGTAAAAAATAATTCTCCTCCACTAAATCTATTTTCTAATATTACTAAAGTATCCACCCAAACCACCACTGTGAAAATATCTTACAATATTATCTCTTATAGACCCAATTGAAACATATAGTTGTTTAAATTAAAGTGATAACCATCATATGTACAATATTAATTATAAATAGTGTTTGTATCACCTATTAATGGATTCCTACTTTGATCAACTATCTTCCAAAAATCTATATTAGTATCATATAATTCCTTAATAAATTCAAATCCAACAACTTCACTCACCAAAGTAGTTAATAGTGACACACTCCTACTTAAATCATCAAAATACTTGATTTTGATTTCTTAAATTATGTTTCAAAATAAAATTATATCTTTCAAATAAAACCACCCACTTTTCATGTCTATTATTTAACTTATTTTTAATGTTTACGTACTTCAAATTCTCAAGATTTTTATATAAGATAGATTCTTTAGGCACCACCTAATGCCTCCAATATGTTAATGCTTCTATAAAGGTTTAAAATTAAACATCATATTTTTCCTTGATTATTTATTCAATTTATTATTGTCAATATTTTTCAACCCCCATTGTAAAATTCAAGTGTTGTATTCCTATTTTATTCCTTTCCTTTGTAGCAAATACCTATTATAAATTCCTTATCTTGGATTCACCATCTTCTTGCCAAGAACATGTACTATCTTTATTTTATTATTCTTTGCCTCGTATTTCTTCCAATCTAATTATTCTTAAAATTCTCATTCACCATTAAAATAATGTAAATATTAAGCATTAAATACTAGAGAGCTATTAAAATTCTATGGAAAACTCACCTCATAAGCATTTTTATTGATTTTCTTCACAATTCTATGTTGAACAATTTTATTATATTTAAAATTATTATATGTTCAATTTGGAAACATTTATTTCATAAAATACATCACAAAATATGATTCTTTAAAAAATTTGACCTTGTCACATTTGTTTTTGCATTATAATTTTCATTACTTTCCTATAGAATTATTTTGGCTTATTTCAACTGTTATATGTGCTCTACAAATGTTTTTCATCATCACTAACTCATTATATAATTATTAACTAGACCAAATATAAAACACCCATAGGATTTATAACATAAATAATATAAAATAGTTATTTCCATGTTGATCTATTCACTGAACTATTATAGGCAAACTCAACTTATGGTAAATCCATGTCCCATTGCTTAAGATTATCTCTAGCTATACATCTCAACAAATTTACCAAGATCTTGTTTAATAATTCTATTTTTCCATATTTTTTTGGGTGGTATTAAATACTAAATTATAGTTTAATTATCAATTTCTTCCATAGAGTCCCCAAAAAATGACCTAAAATTTCTGTCACTATCTGATGTAATGATTTTTAGAACACCATAAAATCTCACAACATTTTTAGAAACTATTTTTTTTACTATACTGGCATCATTGGGTTTATTACATGAAATAAAATGAACCTACTTAGAGAAAATTTCTAGAAAAAAATGAATCATTACCTTTCTGTGTGTTTGGATACCCCGACACAAAGTCTATACTCAAATATGTCCATGTTCCTCTTGGAATAAGTAATGACATTTACAACCCTATATTTTGTGCATGTCATTTAGCCACTTAGTATATCCTACATCTTAAAACATAATTTACTCGCATTTATCTTCATATTTGGCAAAAAATAATTCTCCTCATCCAAATATATTGCCTAAGTCTTACAAAAATTTCCACACAAACTAGGTCACTATGTAACTCTCTTATAATATTATTTTTTAGAGATCCAACATTAATACATAATTATTTTCCTTTAAAGAGATACTTTTCATGTCTAATTTAATCATCATAAATAGTAATTGTCTCACATGTTAATAGATTCTTTCACTTATAAAATATCTTGCCAAAATATGGATCAATATTATATAATTATTTAACAAAATCAAATATAACTACTCAATTCATAATGTATTAGTTAATAGTGTCACTCTCCCACTCATAGAATCAACTACCTAATTTTATTTTCCTTATTTATTTCAAAACAAAAGTATATCGATTCAATAAAGATACCTAATTTTCACACATACTATTTAACTTATTTTGAGTGTTTCCACACTTCAAATCATCGTGATCTATAAATATCATAAAGTACTTATGCATGAATTAATGTCTATAATGTCTTAGTTATTGTACAATGGTATAAAATTCAAATTCATATGTATAATACCTATTTATTTTCTTCACTAAAATATGTTATTGGCCTTCCATCTTTACTTAACACAACACAAATTCTCACATGTGAAACATGACAATCTACCTCAAACACTTGGTTAAAATATGGTAATGCTAAAATATGTATTTTAGTAATCTTATTCTTCAACAATTTAAAACAATTTGTTGTTGCATTTTTCCACACATATTATTTTTCTCTCATGTAATCTCTTATTGGTGAAAAAATAATACTAAAATTCCTAATGAAATTTCTATAAAAAAATGATAAACCATGAAAAATTATTACCTCTATAATGCTCAGTGGCATAGGCCACTTAAAAATTGCCTTTAACTACTAGTCATCCATTCTTAAATTATTTCCTCAAATAACAAACACTAAAAATACCAAACTATTTTGCATAAACTTGCACTTCTTTAGATTTATATAAAGATCATCCTTACTTAACAATTCTAATACTAGTCTCAAATGCCTTATCTTCTTTGCTATTACTAAATATAAAAATATCATAAAAATAAACCACTAAAAGTTACCAATGTAATCTCATAACATTATGTTCATCACCCACATAAATATTTTGGGTGCATTAGATAATCTGAATGGTAACACTATACACTTAAATAAGCCATTCCTAATCTTGAATGTTGTTTTCCTTTTATATTATTCATGAATTATAGTTTTATAGTATCCACTTATTAGATCAATCATGGTAAAGTATTTTTATCTTGTAAGAACATCCATCAAATCATCCAGATGAAGTATAAAAAATCTATATTTGATAACTTTATTTTGTTGATTATTCTACTATTCACACACATATTCCATGTCTCATATTGTTTTATAATTAAAAATGTTGGTTTTTCATGTGGACTATATTAACAGTGAAAAATATCATGTTAATGAATCAAACCCTTCACCTATTGTGAAGGTCAAGATGCAATCATATCAATTTAATCATAAGGGATTTATGCTAAAATTTAGTACTAAGGTTATCAAAAGGGTCTTTTAAAGTTTTGGTAATTATTATGTTTAATAATAAATTTAAATTAAGCTTACAAATATTTACCAAATTGATCAAACATGACATGAAAATTGACTACGTAAGAAGATTAATCATAAAAAATTCTTTGATCTAAGAGGCTAGGCATTCCTTTGCCATCATATAATTCAATCTCAAGTCTATTATAATCTATCATCTAACCTATCTAATAGAGTAAAGTCTATGGATTAAAATATCTCTTGAACGAGAAAAATTATATTGATGAAAGTTGTAAATTATGTTCATGCTCATTACACAAAGCTGAAAGTAATCAATGACAACTAAGAAGGTAGAAAAACTCTAAGTAACTAATAACTACTAGCAAAGAAACTAAAAATAAAATTTTTAGTCTAGACTAAAACTAACACTAAACTAAAGAAAGGAATTAGAAATAAATAGAAACTATTGAAGAAAGTAAACTAATTTTAATTAAAAATATACTATAAATTAAACTCAAATAAATAAAATACATTATGAAATATAAAATTTATGACTCTGAATAAATAAGAGTCATCTTAGCAAATCAGATCAATTTTATCTGAGAAATCAACATCTTTCATATAAAAAAACTCTTCAAAGATAACTTTAACAATCAATTATATCAATAATATGTCACAAACAATGATGTTTTTGTCATTATTTAGGTTGCATATTCAAATTTTGTGCATAAGATTTTAAGTTATAATCATCAAAAGATATTAAACATGAAAATCTCTAGATAATCAATTATAAATGGTAATATAAAACATGATATACTTATATTGTCTAAGTAATATACTCAACCATCAAAGAATTTACCATTTGTTCATTTGCAAAAGTCATGCTATCTCAGAGAAATTGTATAGAAAAGAGAGATAAATGATTGACTTCACAAATATACAAGTCTTTAGTACTTACATTATTCCTCTCCTTTCAAATGTATCATTGGTGTCATTTTAAACCTTCAAATTTCATATAAAGAGAAGTTATAACTAACTTTAGTTAGTTATTTGTCAACTTTATTAATTGATTTTAAAAAAATTAATTACTTTGATGGCTACAAATTAAAATTTATTTAAGAATTTTTACAAATATTAAGAAATCAAATATTTAAATTTATAGTAGGTATTCCTAATGGGTGTGGACCCCTTTTTTAGTCAACTAAGAATATTTTTAATATCAATTAATCAATAAATAATCAAATAACATATCCTATTAAATGAATTTCATCTTTAGATTAATTCTATTATGTATTTAAATTTGCTTTATATATATATGTATGTATGTATGTATGTATGTATGTATGTACACACACACACACACACACACACACACACACACACACACCAAATCTTCCAAAACTTTCTTCAGTGGTCTTTATTCTATGTGCAATACCATGATTCTAAAAAAAAAATGTGAAATACATTAAAAATAAAATTATTTTGACTGTATCATGAGAAAAATAAACCCAAAATATCTATAAAACAACTTTTACATTGCTAAAAGTACTAATTTTATTATACTTTCCATCCATATTAAATTTGACATTCAAATGATCGTCAGACAACATAATTTATTATTTATGGTGACAATAATTTGACCATCAAATTTAACATCATAAAAATTTATGTAGGTGATCATTTTGTATATTTTGTTCATAAGAAGGAAATTTAAAAAAATATCAAAATAAAAGATAAACTCATTGTTCATCTCCTATTTACTATCATAATTTTACTTCCTGAACAAACTATAAATCATAATGGTTGAATAAAATTAAAATTTCCAGAATTTATTATTCATATCCTACCATATCCTATGACTATTTAAATATTATCTAAGAAAATTGATGGAACCAATTTAAATAATTGAAAGCAAAATTTCCTAAAGTCTTACTTCTAACAATTATTTTTCAACTGAAAACCACATATCTTTTTTTTAATTTGATAAAGAACTAAGCCATCAGAGCCTTTCCTAAGTCCTTATTATGAACCAAGAAACCTTATAACACCATATTCTAATACTTTAAACAACCTTATTGCTCTTTAAATTGAAACTAGAATATTATAGATTACATCTCATTTCAATAGGTATGTCAAAATTTTAATAAATAATAAACTGACAATGCCATGACTGAATCATTTAATCTTTACATGATTTTTGAAACCAAGGAAAACATAAAACATCATTCTAAGAAATATTTCAATCACTTTTTTTATTGTTATTTATATTCACAATGTGAAGAAAAACCCATAAATACATAAATCTATATAAAGCTACAACTAGAAACAATATTTGAATATTTGATTTTATATCACCTCTATGATAGACCATATATTATTTGATCCTCTCAAAATATTCATAAAAAACATAAATAGTTCATTGTAAAGACCAAAAGCCTCAATATTTTCAAGAAAACTATGCTCAAAACAAACTAATAAACCCACATATCCTTTATCTTATCATTTGTGAAGATAGTATATCAAAACTAAAGCCATTTATGATTATATATGCAAATAAATGATGTACTTAATAGTAAATTCCAAGATTTTTCCTTCCAAAACTAGCATGCATAGATTTAAACACATAGCTTATTTAAGCATATCAACATGTAGACCATAAATATTTTCATTCCATGCCACTAAATTTTTTAAAAAAATTCCAGCTGAGTAATTTTGAAAACTCAGTGAACTCATTTATGACATACCTAGATATGCTCCCTTATAATTATTGTATTTGAAATCCTTATCTAAAAATCAAAATCCACTCAAAAACCAAACTGATAAAGTTTTATTTCTGTGAGAAAGCTTTAAAAATGATTAGAACAAAGAAAATTAACCTGTTTATAATTGCCATGCCTTTTCATAACCACCTTGCTCGAGTGTTTAATTCTCATTGACTCATCTAAATCGAGGAATTAGTTAGAAAATTTTCTAATTAATTTATAAAATGATCAAAGTTATCAATTACCAAAACCTTCACTAAACCTCTAATTAATCTCCTTGAATCAAGGCATGTATGTTTCATCATAATTTTTCTTGCCACCAAATCTTCTAGCATGATCTCAAAGAATTGAATATGACTTTTGTATTAATTCTTCTACCAACTCAATGTGCCACAATGGACCATCAAATGAATTTCCAACTTAAATGCCAACTCACCAAACCATATGCCATGTCATGCAATATTCGTCACTTAAAACAATTTCATGCATGTTACCTTTAAAAATCACCAACCTCTATATCCTTTGAAATGTATGCCATCGAAACATATACTTAGATAATAAATTTGAAACCAACATGGCATGATAGTTTATTAGTTCAAAACATAGGATAAATGAACTTAGGTTAGGACTTTTAACATAATGAATTATTTAGAATTTAAAAACTTATAATCTTTTTAAAATTTTTAATAATCTTTAAGGATATAAGATTAAACCAAATTCCACTTATACTACAACATTATAATGACAATTTTCAAACTTGAAATTGTCTTTTGAATGAATATAATCTAAAAATAGTTATGACAAGTCATATAATGTCCTCAACTTCAATAAAACCATAATGAGCACTATATTTTTCAAATTGAAAGTCTGATTTGTAAAATGTTATAATTTGACATTCAATGCAACTAAAATTATAACATTTATTTGATCATAAATATACTAATTTTAATCATTGATCCATAAATACTTTTTGAAATCACTATAATGTAATCATGAATTCATAAATATAATAATTATCAAATTATTAAACTAAAATTATGAATATTCATAAATAACACTAATTAACTTAGGGTCCTCGATTTTAGTTTTATATTTTATGACGAAGTGATCATTATGTCATATAAGAGTATAACTTTCACAAAAACTGAGGGGGTGACATAACACTGGTGATGTTCCTATCCAATTTTAAGTATGAAATTGGGTAGCAATCAAATTGCTTATTACAAAGATATTAACTTGAGAGTAAGATCCAAGTAAATCATTTCTCAAGAAGCTATGTGAAAATCCATTTAATAATAAATTTTGATAAGGGAATTTGTATTCAGATAATGTGGTATGAAAAAATAGAATGATATAACAAGAATTTTGGGATGTATGTACAAACAAATACAAATGACTCAAATACATATTCTGAAAGTCAAGTATAACTTGACAACAAGTTATAAGTCAACTTATATTATTCATCTATAAAGAAAATTTATAAAGAGTAACATATAAAAATAATTGATACTTGTAACATGATTTTAGCATCCTCGCATTCTTCCTTCATAATGTGAAACTTTTTTTTATTTTTAATACTTGTTGATCTCTTAAAAAGTAAAAGGACACAATAAAAGAAATAAAAAAAATAACAAGAAAAGAAAGTCAAATCAAAATTGACAAAATATTTACAGATCAAAAAGAAAAAGAAACATCTAACCAACATCAAAAATCTTTCATTGTGAGACATAATGAAGGATACAACATAACTAGAAACTAACGAAATTAAAGAAATAAAACTTAATAAATAAAAAGAGGTGTAAAAATAAATGATAAAAGATCTCCTCCAATATAACTATAATGTAAGATATTATTTTTAACATGTAAATATTTATGGTAAGATGAGATATATGATTTAAAATCATCAAAACAACATGATAAACAGATAAAATAACTTTGAATAAATATAATTAAATCTTGATTATGTGTGATTTTAACTATTTCTTGATTTTGTATTGTATGTGAAACATTATATATTTGATTTGGAGTAAAGAGCATTTTTAAGGTTTGAATTGAGGGAATATTGATCCATAAATTGACTTGATTTTTTATTTATCTCTAAATAATTTTGAATATCTTTAATGTTAACATATTCAATAGGATCTATTATATCAAACTCTAAAGGGTCATAAAATATGAAATATTCATAGTCAATATTATTAAACAAGTCTTTTGATTTAAATTTTATAAAAAAACTTTTATAATAAATTTCATACTCACTTGTTAATTTAGTATTATGATCTAAATAATCTATAAAATCAAAATTTTCATACTCAAATTTAGTCAATTGATTGCTCATATTGGTGTCTGCAACATCATGAACATATATTTCTATTGTTATAGTACTAAATCCATCATCAAAAAGATAAACATTTTTATTATGAGCATGCTCTTTTGAATAAAAAGTGATAAAACATTTATAATATTTGAATTAGCTTTGATATTATTATAGACA
Source organism: Torreya grandis (assembly GCA_037957365.1). Lineage (NCBI taxonomy): Eukaryota > Viridiplantae > Streptophyta > Pinopsida > Cupressales > Taxaceae > Torreya > Torreya grandis. The sequence continues at coordinate 69,362 of JARHVA010000406.1, forward strand.
GTAATAAAATCATAAGCAGATGAATAATTTCTGTTAGGAAAATAATCAAAATATAAATATAAATAAATTTCCATATCTAAGTCAAGAGTTTTTAGTTCATAATTTTTTAAAACATCATTATCTTATTCATTAGATATATCTAAAATAAAATTAGGAATAATTTCATTTGATAAAGAATCATCAATATAAAATAAATCAAAATTGAGAAAAAATATGTTATCAAATGATTGATTAGATTCACTAAACGAATTAAATTTCTCTAATTTTGAATCTGATGAAAAATCTAAATCAAAATATTTTCATGAACTATATGACTATAATCAAATTATTTAAAATTATTTTTAGTATACCATGTCATGATTTGATCATAGACAAAAAAATATATAGAAAATTCTTTGGGAAGTTCATGTTCAAAATGCAACATTAATGTGGAGAATCTTTTACACTTAAAACATATCATGATTGAGCAAGAAAACTTTACAAAAATATACATTTTCTCTTCGAATGTGAGAAAATTTCAAAGCTAATCTAAAGTCAACAATATCATTTTTTTAATAATCTAAATATAATTGTTAGGTAAGCTATTCTTAAAATAAATAAAGAAAAGGTTACCACTTTGTTAAAAAACAAAAAGAAATTCATTTAATTTTGAAAGAAAGTGAAATTAATTTATTGATATAAAACCATTCTTGAGTGACTTCATCCATAGTTTTTATAACTAAGCAAGAAATAGTCATGAAACTAGAATCAAAGTTTATGTGAACAATTATGATAACTATGGATTGAAAACTATCGATCAGTTATGTTAATGTGAATGATTGAAGACAAAAATAAATAAAGATACTTGATTTAAACTTCCCTAATAGAGTTAAAAAATTTGTTGATGATGAAAATTGTCATGCCAATGAATAAACCCATTCGTCTATCATGAACGTAAAGATGGAATCATATCAATTTAATAGTAAAGGACCTATGGTTGAAAATCAATTCTAAGGTGTGAAAAAGAATCTTTTTAAGTTATAAGGATCATTATACTCAATAATAAATCTTAATAATGCTTACAAACTTTTAATAAATTGATCAAACATAATATGAAAATTGACTACATCAAGAATATTACTCATAACCAATGCTTTAATCTAAGAGACTAATCATTCCTTTAATATCATATAATTCAATCTCAAGTCTGTTATAAACTATCATCTAACCTATTCAATATAATAAAGTCTATAAATTAAAAAATCTTTTTAAGAATAGAAAATTATATTGTTGAAAGGTGTATCTTATGTTTATGCTCACAACACAAAAATGAAAGTAATCAATGACAACCAAAAAAATAGACAAACTCTAAACAATTAACAACTAATAAAAAAGAAATGAAAAATAAGAATTCTAAACTAGACTAAAACTAACACTAAACTAAAGAAAAGAACTAGAAATAAATAAAAACAATTGAAGAAAGTAAGTTATGTTAATGTTAATGAAAACTAAACTAGAATTCAAACTCAACTATATAAATACATTATAGAATTAAAAAATTACAAAAATTAATAAATAAGAATCATCTTAGCAAATCAGATTGGTTTTATTTGAGAAATCAACATTTTTCATACAAAAATCATCAAAGATAACTTTTGTAATCAATTAGATTAATAATATGTCATAAATAATGATGTTTTCATCATTATTTAGATTAAATACCTGGATTCTATGGATAGGACTGCAAGTTGTAATCACCAAAAGATACTAAACTTGATAATATTTAGATAATCAATTATAAATGACAATATTAAACTGGATATATCTGCATTGTCTAGGTTGTATACTCAATCATCAAAGAAGACACCATTAGTTTATCTATAAAAATCATTATCTCAAAAAAATTATATATAGAAAAGAGAGATAAATGATTGATTTCACAAATATATAAGTTTTCAGTACTTGTGTTATTCCTCTCTTTTCAAATAAATCTTTGATCTCCTTTTAAACCTCCAAAGTTGGTTGAAAAAAAGGTGTAACTAACTTTAGTTATTTATTTTTCAACTTTATTAATTAGTTTTTTGAAAGTTAATTAATTTAATAGTTACAAATTAAAAAAAAATTAAGACTTTTAAAAAATCTTAAGAGATTAAATATTTAAATCTAGACTAAGTATTCTTAATAGGTGGGGACCCGTTTTTAGTCAACTAGGAATATTTACAATATCAATTAACTAATAAAAAATCAAATAACATATCCTATTAAATAAAATTTATTTGTACATTAATTCCATTTTTCATTTGATTTTTCTCAATAATATATACTTATATATTATATATATAATCAATCTACTGCTAAATAATACACTAAATCTCTGAAAACATACTTCAATGCTCTTTATTCCATGTGCAATACCATGTTTCTAAATTTTTTTTTTGTGTGAAATACCTTGATAGTAAAACTATCTTGAGTGTATCACATGAAAGATGAACCCAAACTCTCTAAAAAACATATTTACCTTTTCTAAAAATAACAATTTTACTATGTTTTATAGCCAGTTAAAATTTGATGTTCAAATAACCATCAAAATACATAACTTTTCATTTTTGGTAATGGTCATTTGATCATCAAATTTAACATCATAAATTTTTTTATAGGTGATCATTTTGCATATTGTGTACATTATAAGAAAATTTAACAAATTTTCAAAATAAAAAATAAATCCATTATTCATTTCCCATTTACTATCATGATTCCACTATTAGGAACCCGTGCTTAATTGCTATGGATGCATATGCTTTGTAAGTCATCCCTTAGAGCTTATTCGAAAAATCCCACATACAAGGGAAGTAGTAGTTGTTAGAATATAGTTAGTATATAAGTTTTGAGGCTAAATAAAGGCATCCACGAATTCATTGTATTGAGCTTGCTCAAAGGAGGTTGCCCCCTCGAAGAGGCTTGCGATCAATATAAGCTTTCTATGTTTCTGTTATTGGTAAGAGTTATTTTATTTTCATATATTTTGATTAAATTTTTTATAAAGAGGTAAATTGCTATAGGAGGTTCATCACATCTGGTATCAGAGCGCTTTCTTGGCTTTGTGGGTAGATTTGGAGCAATTTTTTTATTCAAAGTAGGGCTTCCCAGGGAATTGCTTGGGCATAAGCCCTAAAACTCATTGTGAGGAGTACCACAGGAACCCCGAAGTAGCTGGCCCATTGAGAGGACCTGCCAGCAAAAAGGACAATGACCCCACCCTGATTGACTAGATCCTACCTATGAGGTAAACCAAAAGCTATCGTTAAGGGGTAAACCCGTGGCCAAAAATCTCTGGAGAGTGGTACTCGCTCAGATAGCTTTGGTAGCCAGAGAGAATTTAAAAATCCTTTAGGCAACCAAATAAACCTAGGGTCCATATCCAACTGATCAGGTTCAGAGAGCAAACAAAAACATATCCACAGTTGATAATTTTTTGAACCACATAGTTGCAGACAATTCGTTCTTGAAATAGCCGCTAAACCAAAAAAAAATAGCAGCAAAAAAAATAGTAGCAAAAAAACGTGAAGGATCCCTAGCTATTCACAACTAGTTATGGTCACCACTCACGGAGGCACAAAAATCATGGAGGAAGAAATTGCCACATTGAAATCTCAGGTTATAGAGTTAACCGACATGATGTGTGGTTTGAATCAACAGAATATCATCTTGCTCAACCGAATGCTGAAAGAGGACTCTTCTTCAGACCGTCACTCCTTTACTTCCAACTTCTCCCATGGACCTAAGCTAGACTTTCCACAGTTCAATGGTACAGATCCTATAGGATGGATATATCGAGCTAAACAATTCTTCAACCTCCACAATACTTATTCCGTAAACAAAGTCCCAATTGCTTCCTTTCATTTGGAACAAGAAGCACTTCAGTGGTATCGTTGGTATCTCAAGACCAATGATGAACCCAATTGGTGAACTTTTGCATCCTTAATTTTGGGTAGGTTTGGTCCCTCAGCATTCGAGGATTTCACAGGCACTCTCACCAAACTCTGTCAAATAGGTACTATTCGTGAATATCAGCTTGAATTTGAAAAACTCGCTAATCACAATGAAGGGTTGTCAGATGACTTCTTCAAAAGTTGCTTTATTAGTTGCCTTAGAGAGCTGATCTACTCAGAGGTAAAAATGTTTTGACCTGAAAATATGATGGATGCTTTGGGTCTGGCTAAGTTAGCAAAAGATAAACTCTCCACACAGTGTCGACCTCCCACCTTTTTACTAGCAAAGAACACAGTGAATCAGCAGACAACCATAACCACACCAATCAAGTGCCTGACTGAGGCAGAGATGTGGGCTTGTAAAGACAAAGGATTATGTTACAACTGTGATGACAAATGGGTTAAGGGTCACAGGGGCGTCCAATAAAAACTTTACTTGCTAGATGTGGAGTCACCACCAAAACGAGACAACGAGATTGATATTCCAAAATTTCAAGATGCTCAAGATGAACCCGGCACTGAAGAGGACCCAATGGTTTAAGAAACTCAACTTGAGATCTCAGTACATGCACTAGCAGGTGTCACCACTCCCCAAACCATGAAGGTCAAAGGGTGCTTCAAAAATATCCCTCTCATAATCCTCATTGACTCAGGGAGTACTCATAATTTCATTGATCCTCGCATTGCTAAGGTAGCAGACTGCTTTATATACCCTTGTTCTAGCTTTGAAGTAATGCTTGCTAATGGGGGCACATTGCCATGTAAAGGGAAGTGTCAAAATGTACATCTTGCAATTGACGATTATAATTGTCACTCTGATATGTTTGCCCTACCCTTAGGTGGGTGTGATGTGGTTTTAGGGGCACAGTGGCTTCGCACATTAGGTCCTATTTTATGGGACTTCTTTGAGCTTTAGATGCAGTTCACAGATAATGGTCAGAAGCACACCTTAAAAGGGTTATTACCAGGATCTGCTAACATCATCAGTTCTCATCGCATGGAAAAACTTTTGAAAAAGGGCTCACATGGGGTCATTACACAATTGCATTCCATTCAACTTCAGCCCTTCACTGCTCCTAACCACCCTCCAGACTTACAAGCCATACTCGACAAGCATGCACCCATTTTTTTAGAACTAGTAGGGTTACCCCCTTCATGCCCTGAAGATCACCGCATTCCTCTCCTTCCAGGAAGCATCCCACCCAACATTCAGCCATATCATTACCCCCATCTACAAAAGATTGAAATTGAGAACATAGTCTGGGAACTCCTCAAGTATGGAATTATTCGCCCCAGCACCAGCCCTTATTCCTCCCCAGTGCTTCTTGTCCACAAAAAAGATGGGTTGTGGTGCCTTTGCATTGACTTTTGATCCCTTAACCACCTCACTATCAAAGATAAATTCCCAATTCCTGTCATCGATGAGCTTCTTGATGAACTCTATGGGGCCAAATTCTTCTCTAAGTTGGATCTGTGTTTTGGCTATCATCAAATTTGAGTGCATCCTGATGACATTCCCAAGATAGCCTTCCATAGACATGAGGGTCAGTATGAGTTCCTTGTCATGCCATTTGGCCTTACAAATGCCCCTTCCACTTTTCAAGCTCTCATGAATAAAATCTTTCAGCCTTTTCTCCATCAATTTATTTTAGTTTTCTTTGATGACATTTTGATCTACAGCCACACATGGGCCGAGCATCTCCAACATCTTGATAGGGCATTACAATTGTTAGCCAACCATCAATTATGTGCCAAGTAATCCAAGTGTTCATTTAGTCAAGAGGAAATTGACTATTTGGGGTATATTGTTTCCGCCAATGGGGTTCACGCAGACCCAAAAAAAATTAATGCTATGCAAAATTGGCCTCAACCAACCACCCTCAAGAGCCTTCATGGTTTCTTAGGCCTGACAGGATACTATCGCAAGTTCATCAAATATTATGGAAAGATCGCGGCTCCTTTGACTTCCTTATTGAAGAAGGATGCTTTCACCTGGGGTGTAACTGTTGATCATGCATTCATCCAACTCAAATAGGCTATGTGTAGTACACCAGTTTTGGCACTGCTAGACTTCACCAAAACTTTCACCATCGAAAGTGATGCCAGTGGCATCGGCTTGGGTGCTATTCTTATCCAAGAGGGCTGACCAATTGCCTTCACCAACAAAGCCCTTTCTAGCCACAATTTAGCTTTGTCCACATATGAAAAGGAAATGATGGCAATTTTACATGCAGTACAAAAATGGAGACCCTACTTACTGGGAAACCATTTTTGCATCAAAACTGATCATCAGAGTTTGAAATATTCCTTGGAATAGTGGGTCTCATCCCTAGCTCAGTAGAAGTGGGTTAGCAAACTCATGGGCTACGACTATGAGATCACCTATAAGAAGGGAAAAGACAATGTGGTGGCTGATGCTCTCTCAAGAACCTTCGAGGACCAGCCTTCCTCTCTGCCATCTCCATGCCCATTCCTAAATGGTTGGAATCTATCCAAAAATGGTATGTCAATGATCCCTCCTTATGCCACATCATTCATCAATTGGGCACTAACCCCTCTGCAGTACTGCATTATTCATGGGACGGTGCTTCTCTACGATACAAGGGTCGTTTAGTGCTTCCCCAAATTTTAGACCTACATTAGGCTATCTTCTATGAAATCCATGCTTCCCCCTTAGCAGGGCACTCAGGGTTTCTAAAAACCTATGAGCGGGCACGTTGACACTTCTTTTAGAAAGGTATGAAAACCAAAATTAAACAGATGGTGGCCGAATGTGAAACCTGCCAATGACACAAAGGTGAAACCACATTGACTCCCAATTTGCTCGTGCCCTTGCCCATTCCTACTAGGATCTGGATATATATTTCCATGGATTTCATTGAGGGCCTCCCTAAATCTGGGGGAAAGACAGTGATCCTAGTTGTTGTCGATCGCCTCTCCAAATAGTCATTTTTGTGCACTCAGCCACCCATACACAACGTCCATAGTTGCACAGGTTTTCTTGGATCAAATCTTCTATCTTCATGGCATTCCTTCTTCAATTGTCTTAGATCGTGATGCCACTTTCACTAGCCATTTTTGGATGGAACTATTTCGTTGCACAGGCACACAGTTGAAAATGAGTTCTGGGTACCACCCACAAACAGATGGCCAGACAGAAATCATTAACAAATGCTTGGAGACCTTCCTTCATTGTTTTGCTTTAGAACAACAACATCAATGGGACAAGTGGCTTCCCTTAGGTGAATGGTGGTATAATACCTCATACCACACTTCCACCAAAATGACTCCCTATGAGGCAGTTTATGGTCAAGCACTGCCATCACTTCTTCCATATCATCCTGGTAGCTCACCAGTTCAGGCAGTCGACACCACTCTCTAAAACTGGGATCAGATTCTCCACACCTTGCGAGACAATCTCCACATGGCCCAAAACTGAATGAAGCAGCAGGCTGATCAACACCACTCTGAGCATACCTTTCAACTTGGTGATATGGTCTTTCTTCATCTATAGCCATACAAGCAATCATCACTAAACCAAAAATGGTGCCACAAGCTTGCTCCAAAGTTTTATGGGCCATATAAGGTTCTCCAAAAGATTGGGTTAGTTGCTTACAAGTTAGAGCTTCCACCTTCCTCCCAAGTTCATCCCATCTTTCATGTCTCCTGTTTGAAAGAAGTTCTTGGATCCAAAATCCCAATACAGACAACTTTACCAGCACTTGATAATGAAGGCTCCATCCTTCTTGAGCCAGAAGCAATCTTGGACAGGCGCACCTGCCAACTTTGATCCTGCTCCATCACATAGGTCTTAATCTAATGGCACGGCATGCAACCAAAAGATGCAACATGGGAACCACTCTTCCAGATTCAACAACAATTCCCACATTTGAAGCTTTGAGGGAAAAGCTTTTTTTTAAGAGGGAGGGGATGTTAGGAACCCATGCTTAATTGCTATGGATGCATATGCTTTGTAAGTCATCCCTTAGAGCTTATTCGAATTATCCCACATACAAGGGAAGTAGTAGTTGTTAGAATAGAGTTAGTATATAAGTAAGTGTTGAGGCCGAATAAAGGCATCCACGAATTCATTTTATTGAGCTTGCTCAAAGGAGGTTGCCCTCTCGAAGAGGCTTGCGATCAATATAAGCTTTCTGTGTTTTTGTTATTGGTAAGAGTTTTTTTATTTTCACATATTTTGATTAAATCTATTGTAAAGAGGTAAATTGCTGTAGGAGGTTCATCACATCAGAAGTGTGGTGGGATGTTATGATCCTGGTGGGCAGATTCACTAATAGTTCAGGCTTTTGGTGTTGCAGTTCGTTACATTTGGTATCAGAGCACCCACCCGTGTTTGAGTCACAGAGCGGGTGGGGTACGCCGGCATTGCAATGTTCGTCTGGGGCTTGTACACGTAGTGGATCTCGTGTGTGTGTGCAAAGCTGGCCCAGAGTCTGGGCCTTCAGAAGCATGGTGGGATGTTATGATCTTGGTGGGCAGATTCACTAACAGTCCAGGCTTTTGCTATAGCGGTTCATTACATCCTCTTCCTGAACAAACTAGAAATCATAATGGTTGAATAAAATTAAAAAGTTCATAATTTATTCCTCATATCCTACCATATTTTATAACTATTTGAATATTATCTGGGAAAATTAATGGAACCAATTTAAATAATTGAAAGCAAAATTTCCAAAAGTCTTACTTCCAACAAGTATTTCTTAATTGTAAACCACATATCTTTTTCTCAATTTGATACAAAACTAAGCAATCAAAGCCTTTCCTAGGTCCTTACTAAAAAAAGAGAAACATTTCAACACCATATTCTAAAAAATTCAATAGCCTTACTTCTCTTTAAAATGAAACCAAAATATTATAAACTACATCTCATTTCAATCTTTATGTCAAAACTTTAATAAATAATAAACTCTGAATTTTTGGAATTAGTCATTTAATATTTATATGATTTTTGAAATTGAGAACAATATAAAACATCCTTCCAACAAATCTATGAATCACTTTTTTTTATTGCTATTTATATTCACAATTTAAACAAAACCCTATATATTTCTTTATAAAAACCCATAAATACATGAAGTTGTAGAAAACTACAACTGGAAACAATATTTTCATGTTTGATTTTATATCACATCTATAACAAACCATATACTATTCAATCCTTTCAAATTAATCATGAAAAACACACAGAGTTCACGGTACAAGACCCAAAGCCTCAATATTTTTAAGAAAACCATGCTTGAAACAAACTGATAAACCCACATTTCCTTTATATTATCATTTGTCAAGATAATATATCAAAACTAAATCCATTTATTATTATATATGCAAAGAAATGATATATTTAATAGTAAACTTCATGTTTTTTCCTTCCAAAACTAGCATGCATAGATTTAAACACATGGCTTATCTAAGCATATCAACATATAGACCAAAAAGCATTTATTTCCATGCCACTAAAAATTCATTAAAAATTTCAACTGAATAATTTCCAAAACAAATTGAACTCATTTATGACATCCTTGGATATACTTCCTTTTAATTTATTTGTTTGAAATCTTTATCTATGATTCAAATTAGCTTCAAATCTGCTCAAAAACCAAACTAATAGAGTTTCCTTTCCATGAGAGAGATTTCAAAAATGACTAGAACAAATAAAACTAGCCTATTTATAATTGCTATGCCTTGTTGTAACCACCTTGCTCAAGTATATAATTCTCATTGGCTCATCTAAATTGAGGATGCAGTTAGCAATTTTGATAATTAATTTAGTAAATGATTAGAGTTACCAATTACCAAAACCTTCACTAAACCTCTAATTTATCTCCATGAATCGAGGCATGTATGATTCATCATAACTTTTTATTACCACCAAATCTCCTAGCATGATCTCAAAGCCTAGAATATGCCTTGCATGTTAACTCTTTTGTCAACTCAATGTTTCATGATGGACCATCAAAGGAATTTCTAACTTGAATGCAAACTCACCAAACCATATGCCATGTCATGTAATGTTCATGACATTAAACAAATCCATACATGTAAATTTCAAAATTTCCAACCTTCATATCCTTTGAAATGTATGCCATCCAAAATTAGACATAGGTAATAAATTTGAAACCACTATGGATCAATAGTTTATTATTTCAAATCTTAAGCTAAATGAACTTAGGTTAGGACCTTTAGTGTAATGAAGTATTTAGGATTTAAAACTTGTAATATTTTTTAAAATATTAATAATATTTAAGGATATAAGCTTAAATTGAATTCCACTTATACCAGAACATTATAATGCCAATTTTCAAACATTCAATTATATTTTGAATGAATATAATCTAAAAATCATTATGACAAGTCATATAATTCCCTCAACTTTGATAAAACCATAGCGAGTACTATGCTTTTAAAAATGAAACTCTGATCTAAAAAATGTTATAATTTGACTATCGATGCAACTAAAAATTTCACATTCATTTGATCACATAGATGCTAATTTTATTTATTGATTCATAAATTTTTTTCTAAATCATTAGAATGCAAACATGAATTCATAAATATGAGAATTACCAAATTATTAAACTAAAATCATGAATACTCATAAATAACACTAATTAGCTTAGGGTCCCCAATTGTAGTTTTCGATTTTATGACTGGGTCATCACAATGATAGATAAGAGTATAACTTTTAGAAAAAATGGGAGGTGAAAAATAGGCATAACAGACTCATGATCTCCCTTACTACACCCTTTCTCATCAATTTAGTAACATGTTTATTCAATTATGAATGCTCTCTGGGAAAAATCATATAATTTTTTTGATTGGATAGATATGATGTTGAAATTAAATCAATATGATGTTAAATGTCTTTATTTAGTGGTAAACCATATTATAGATAATTTGGTATACCCTATAAATTTTATTTCAACACTTATACTTTTTTTGGTGGTATTTTCATCATTTTTGTGTATTTTTTATTTTTTTATTAATGAAAAATAATTACCTATCATCTTAGTTTTTTTGAAAAATTATTTCTTTGACATCGTCATTTCTACCTACCCTTATTATATAATACATAATAAAACTACCTTTGCACCACATTCCAAAAATGTATATGTATTTTTATTCCATCATGAATTATCTTTCTATCATATTTCCATGGCCTTCCCAACTTTAAATTGAATACATCCATTAGAGTATCATCACACCATAATTTATATCTTTCATATTTTCTTATAGAAAACTTGATCGAACACATTTTAGCTATTGTAACTTCATTTCCTTTATTAAACCATGAAATATGATAAGGATAGATATTTTTTTCACATTGTAGTCTTAACTTGTCTTCTATTCCTTTAAAAACTATATTTTCACAACTACCACCATCAATATTTACTTTACATATCTTACCTTTTGAAGTGCATCTTTTTCTTAAAAAAATTGTATGCATCCATGAATCACAACCTTATTTATTTTTTACCTATTCTTTCCTTAGATCTATCATTGTTCTCCTCAAAATGAAATTTTATCCCATGTCTACTACTGTAACTCACTTATTTATTTCATATTTTAGCCTCAACAAAATTAACTTTTATATGATCTTATTCCCTCCTTTCTTATTTATGATACTAAGGACACTTAAATTCTCTATGTCATTCTTCTCCACATCTATAATAAACATAAGGTCTAATTATATCATTCCATCTTATACCACCTCCATAGCCTCTACCTTGTTTAAATCTTATTACTCTTTTTTGATATTAAAACCCTTGTATGTTATCCTCTTATCTTTTTATACCATGTTGTGATCCTCCTCTAGTGGAATTAAATCCATCTTGACATAATTGATTATCCTCTTTTTGGCATAATTGATCTTATAAAAGTTATTTTATTCTCCTTCTATTAAGTCTTCAAAATTAACTGGTAATCCTCCTCCATGTAGATTATTTTATGCATGCTTAAATCATCTTCAGTAGATAACATCAAACCATTTGCAAACCTTGTAGCCATCTATTTTTTTATTTCATCATAATCCACTCATATCGAAAGCTTGTAAAACTCATATGTATATTCTCTTATAGTACGATCCTTTTGCCTTAAATTATGGAATATTTTATATAAGGTTTTTACATAATCTACGGGAGAAATAATTTCCCTCATCTTTTTCTCCATCTTGATCCAATATTTGATATTTTATATACCCTTTCTTTATTTCTCTAGTTGTAAGTGATAACCCCGAATAGTTGCATGACCCTTAAATTTTGTACATGTAAACTTTACTTTCTTTTCTTATCTTGAATTTTCCCATTCAAAAAACCTTTACATGTTTAACTAGTCTATCAACTCTTGTGGTTTTAAACATCCTACATATTATGAAATTTTTGCCTTGATTCCTTTATTCCCTCCCTCTAAATCTTGAACCATTATTTCTTCCATTGATGGTGTATATTCTTGTTCTTTGTAATTTTTATGAAATTATTCACCATGATCTAATTTTTATTATATTTCCTCTCCATCTTTGCTTTGTCTTTGATTTGTGACATTGGTGACAATTTAATTATTCCACTTTCCTTAAAAATTATTGCATAGTCCTATTCATTTGTGTCATTCCTTCTTGTACTGTTGGAATATTTACACATATTATTCAATTATAAAATATTATCCCATAATATAATTTAAAAAACTAATCAAAATTATTAAATTTACTACCTCAAATATTTAACTTATTCTATACTAAATGATGAATCCATAGACTAGTAAAGTGAAAAACAAATTAATAGGCACAACACCTAGAATTTGATTAAACCACAATCTTTATTGATTCACACTGAATAAGTAAAATCTGCCCTTGCTATAAATAACAATTTAATTTTATTAATAAAATTTTCATTAAAGTTGGACGGGACTAAAAAATTAATAATATCTTATAAACAATAAATTCATAATTTTAGATGAATTCCAGCTCAAGTTCATGTTTGGTTATAAAAACATCGTATTTATGTTATTTCTAGCATGACTAAAAAGATAATAATGCATTTTTGAACCCTTAGATGATCTCATATGAATCTCTAAACAAAATAAAATTATCCCTAAATGGTTAATTTGATTATGGATGCATTAAAATTTCATTTATCCTCATTTTTCTATGAAGAAGAGCTCAATCAGGTTAATGAGTCAAAAAATATAATTTATGAATGATAGGTCTCCATGTCATTCTCCTTTGGTGGAAAACAAATTAGATCCTACGATTTTTCCTTATTATATTCTTATAATTTGTTATTGTTAATATTTTTTAACTCTCATTATAAAATCCAATTGTTGTCTTTATATTATATTCCTTGCTATTGTACCAAATACATGTTATAACTTTCTTGTCTTGTGTTCATTATCTTCTTTTCTAGAACCTATAATATTTTTTTATTTTTTGGTACCTATTGCTTCCATTATATTTATACATATTATTCCATTCACCATATTGTACATCAAAATTATATAGATATTAAACATTAAATATGAGATAGATATCAAAATTATGCAGTAAACTTAACTCATAAGTACCACTATTGATTTTATTTATAATTTTATATGACCCAATTTTCTTGGCATCCATAAAAAATATATCAGATAAAAATGTAGTGGTTAAAAATGTATTATGAAAAATTTAGTGAGGATAAAATGCAGCAAGAAAAGAATGTATCGAGGATAAAATATTATAGGAATAAAACATAGTAAATAAGGCACTCACACAGAGGATGACACAACTTTCAATGAAATGTACAAACTCATGAAATCACATTTTCCTCTATTATTTATTTTTTAAATTTAGTTCATTACTCTTCCACCATGAAATGTTAATTAATCTCATAAAAAAGAACTATAAAATAAATAAAAAATGCCATAATCACTAAAATGTCTCAATTATGCTCTTTGTAATATTTTTGTGATATTACCAATAGAGCTACATTTTTTTCACTATGTTTTTCCCTCGTGACTTTTTTCTCATGCTACATTTTTCTCATACTCTATTTTTACCACTACATTATCACATAGATCCATTTTATTGTATTTAAATTTATTGTATGTTCATCTATGAAATGTTTATTTACTCAAATACACCATCAAAAATATTCTCATTTAGATATGTTTGACCTTATTTTTACATATGGTGTTGCTATATGATAATAATTACTTTCATGGATTTTTCTAAATTGATGTATGTTCTCTACAAATGCTTATGCATCATCCCTAATTATGTTTTTCAATTTTTGAGTTCACCAAATATAAAATATATAAACTATTTATGTCATTAACAATATGAAATGGTGATTTTTTCTTCATCTATTCATTGAACCATTATGGAAAACTTAACTTATGGTAAAAACATATCCCGTTAATTGGGATTATATCAAACCACACATCTCAAAAAAATTACCAAGATCTTGTATACTACTTCTCTTTATCCATCTATTTATGAGTGGTATACACTACTAAATTGTAGTTTAGTTCCTAGTTTCTTCCACAGAGTCCTCCAAAAATGACTAAAAAATTATGTATATGTATTTGATGTAATAAATTTTAGAACACCATGCAATATCTCAAAATACTCTAAAAATATTTAATATATTTTACTTGCGTCATTAGTTTTATTACATGTAACAAAATGATCCATCTTATAAAACATATCTACGCCAACAAAAAATGAATCATTAACTCTCTGTGTGTTTGACAACCCCGACACAATGTGCACACTCAAAAAATTTCATGGTCCTCTTAGAATGAGTAATGGAATATACAACCCTATAATTTATGCATGACATCTACCCAATTGGCATATATTGCATCTTAGAACATTCATTTCCATATCTCTCTTCATATTTGGCCAAAAATAATTCTCCACCAAATCTATTTTCTTAATCTTACTAAAGTGTCCACCCAAATCATTAATGCAAAAATATCTTATAATATTGTGTCTTAGAGACCCGACTGGAATATATAAGTTTTTGCCTTAAATATATAACCATCATGCATAAGATACTAATCATAGATAGTATTTATCTCACTTGCTAATGAATTACTAAATTTATTAACTATCTTTAAAAAATCTAGATCAGTACCATATAATTCTTTAACAACATCAAATACAACTATTTCAATCACCATAGTAGTTAATAATGACACTCCTACCCAAAGCATTAACTACTTGATTTTGGTTACCTGATTTATGTTTAAAAATAAAGTATATCCTTGAAAGAAATACACCCAATTTTAAAGTTTACTATTTAACTTATTTTAAATATTTACATACATCAAATCCTTGATAATTGTAAATATGGTAAATTCCTTAGGCCCTAGGTAATTCCTACATTATGTTGTTGCTTGTATAATGGTATAAAATTCAACATCATATGTAGAATATTTATTTCTTACCTCGTTTAATTTATCACTAAAATAGGTTATTGGAATTCCTTCTTTACTCAATAGAACACCAATTACCACATGTGAAGCATCACAATCTACCTTAGACACTTTGCTAAAATTTTGTAATGCTAAAATGAGTTTATCTATAATATTGTTCTTCAACAAATTGAAATGTTTTTGTTGTTGCATTTGTCCATATAACTATTTTCCTTTAATGAAATCTATTATTGGTGTAATAATACTACTAAAATTCTTAGTGAAAATTATTTATAAAGTTTTTAAACTATAAAAACATCTTACCTCTATGATGTCCTTTAAAATAGGCCACTCAATAATTTCCTTGACATTTTATTCATCCATTCTTACACCAGATATTCAAACTAAAAACCTTAAAAAATCAATATATTCTATATAAAGTTACATTTCTTTGGATTTTCATAAAAAAATTTCTTTATTAAAAATTATAATACCATTCTAAAATGCCTTAAGTGATCCTTTTTAATCTTATTAAAAATCAAAATATCATCAAAATAAACCACTAAAAACACACCAATATAATCTCATAGAATGATGTTTACCAACCTCATAAATGTGTTGGGTGCATTAAATAAGCTGAATAACATCATCATACGCTCATACAATCCATCCCTAGTCTTGAATGTTGTTTTCCATTAATACAATTTGAGAATATTAATCTGGTAATATCCACTCAAATTAATATTAGTAATATACTTTTGTCTTGTAATCACATTCATTAGATCATCTAAATGAGGTACATGAAATCTATATTTGATAATTATTTTAATGATTATTCTACTATCCACACACATCCTCCATGCCCCATTTTTTGTGGAGATATCAATTCTAGTGTTAAAAATGGACTGATGCTATCCCTTAATAAATATATTCTCATCAATTTAATAGCATATTTATTTAATGTTATATGTTCTTTTGGACTCATCCTTTAATTTTAATGATTGGGTAGATCTGATCCTAAAATTAAATCAATATTATGTTAAATGTATCTCTTTGGTGGAAACCATATACTAGATCATCAAGTATAATATATTCATATTATTTAAACACTTATGCTACTTATGCTATTATTTGCACCACTTATATGTATTTTTTATTTATTATTAATGTATAATAACATCCTATCATTTTATTATCTTTGATAAATAATTTTGCTGACAACATATTTTTTGTCTACCCTTATTCTTTAAGAGGTAATAAAAATACCTTTATACCATATTTTCAAAACACTATATGTATTCTATTATATATCACAAATCAACTTTTTGTCATATTTCCATGGCCTTCCTAACAACACATGGCATGCATCCATTGGAATAACATCACACCTTAATTCATCTATGTAAGTTTTTTCCTATAGAAAACTCAACTAAACACCATTTAGATATTGTTTTAGTTTACTTTATTAAACCATGAAAACTAATAGGGATATGGATGGTTTTCACATTACAGTCCTAGTTTATCTACCATTTATTTACAAAAGATAATTTCAAAACTACCACCATCAATATTACTTTATGCATATTATCTCCAAAGTGAATATTTTTCATAAAATATTTATATGCAACCATGAATAAGTGTCTTGTTTATTATGTACATGATTTTTCCTTTGAGCTATCATTATTATCCTTATCTTGAGATTTTATACTATGCTTGTTAGTACAACTTCTATATTTTTTTCTTTTATTTTACCCTTGACCAAATTTGCTCTTTTGAGATATTATTTTCTCCTTTCTTGTCCATGCTAGCTCAAACACTCAAAATCGTTGTGTCCTTTTCCACATTTATATTCTGTTAGGATTTTCCATTAAAAACATTCCATGATATTTAACAAGTCTATCAACTCCCATTATTTTAAACTTCTTCCAAACTTTGAAACATCAACCTTGATTCATTTGTTCCTTCCATGTAAAGATCAAACCATCCTTTCTTCTATTAATTATGGTATGTATTATTATTTATCATTTTACTAAAATTAATTTCCATAATATGTTTCTTCCTTTATTTCCTCTCCTTCCGTTTTATATTTATTTTTGACATTTTCAAGAATTGTAGTTAATTTTTCCACTTACCTTTACAACTATTGCATAATCTTTTTCATCAATACAATTACTTACTTTCCTATTGGAATATTTAAACCTATTAATATATCATAGAATATTATCCCAAAATTTAATTTTAAAAACCCATAAAAATTCACAAAGATATTATCTCCAAGAATCAAACTTGATATGATACCAGATGATGAATCCACAAGATAGGAAAATGAAAAATATATCAATAAACACAATACACATAATTTCATGAATCCATACTATTTATCATATTAAATTATAATTAATAAAATATTTATATAAAATTATTTAAATAAACCTCAACTCAAAATTGGAGTTGAAATGCGAAATTAAAAAATCTAAAAAAATAAAAAGACTACTTAGTGTTAACATTCTTTGTTGTAAATAACAAATTCCATTTATAAATCAAAATTTCATGCAAGATCAGATGGCCCTAAAATATAAAAAAATCATATATATACTAAATTAATTTTTTTTTATGAATTCAACTCATGTTCACATCAGTTAGAAAGTTATCCAACTTCCACATTTTTTATAAGACTAAAAATAGTATATTGCAATTTCAAATGCTCAGATGATCCCATATGGCTCTCCATACATCTTGGAATTGTCTCGAGACATTAAATCAATATATGGATATATTTTAATATCTTTTATGTATTTTTTCATTTTGTGAATGAGATATCAATTGACTTAACAAGTCAAAAGTTATGGCCTTATGAAGATAGGTCTCCACATCAGAAATGGTCATAGTCAAAATGTTTAGCCAACATTTTCTTGATTCCATTCAAAACATAATTCTTATTTTGGGATGAAAACTTGTTTTTAAATGAATTTGAGATTAAAAATTATCATTTTAATGAGATAAATTATGATCATTACAATAATAGTGATGCTAAAGTTAAATAAGGAACATTTGTATCTTAGTTACTATAAAAAAAAAAATTAATGTCCTTAAATTTTTGATTTCATTGATATGAAAATATTTTTTGCTTTCATTAAACATACATAGTTAAGGAAATTATATCAATTATATATTTTTATGATAAATATTATTATATATATAGTTTTTATTGTTATCCTTGATCTATTACAAAGCTTCAATGCAAGTTTTGGGCTACTATGGTAAATATATAAACTCGTCAAACCTAGGATATAATAAAAACATAAGTACATAAATAATAATAATAATAATAGAATGTCTTATAAAGTTAATCCATGTGTATCTAGAGGGTAAGTGAACATAGTTTCAGGACAAGAAGGAGCTATTCATGCACATGATTTTCCTAAAATTTCATAAACCTATACTTGTGTAGATAATTTGAAATAGCTACACTAAAAATTTTAAGATGTTATAAGAACATGGATTTTATAAATTCAATTCCAGTTTTTAAAACACTATTTTTTTCAAAAAAAAAAAAAAAGTATAACTAGTTAAAACATATAAAATTTGAATAAGAACTCCTATTTTTTAAAAGAAAACATAGTGGATAGATGACCATGTGGTCCACCATTTAATATTAATCTTCTATTTTGTAACCTAATTTTTTTTAATTTTATAAATGATTTTTTTATGATTTTTTTTATATTTAAATATTCCTAAAAATTGATTTTAAAAAATGAATAAATAGTCATGTGTACCCCCCTTACTACCTCAAAAAAATAAAAATGGATTTTTTAAAAATGTGTAGATTCAGGCCTATTTTGTGACCATATTATTTATTTTTCAATTGAATGAATTAAAAATATATCACATTAATATGTATAGTCATGTATATTTATGGCATGTGGTGGCCTAAAAAATCTATAGATAGAATTCAACATAGTTTGTAACCTTAAATAGTCCAAAATTTTTAAAGATCATATATTTAAAAGGAGGAGAACATTCTCATCATGATGGTAATAATTTTCTGAATTTTTTTGTTGAAATTTTTAATGTATTTGGTGATAGAAGTTGAAATTTGTTATTTCCAATAAAATCTCTCAAACTTGGTTTTAAATTCATAAGCTCAAGCCTTTGACTTGGGAATACATTTAATTTATGAGATAAAAGGCTTATATTTTGAATTCAGACCTATATCACATATGTGTTATGTTATAACATGTACACATTATGATAATGCATACATGTTCAATAACATGTACATGTTGTACCATAATTCATACAAGTTACATGAAAATGTGTATATGTTATGATGGAATGCATATGTATTGTGCTTATTATAGATAAAAACATACTTTTTAATGGATAATTTTTACCCAATTTGATAAATCTATCCTTAAATACATTCTTTATGCACTTTTATTATACTTTCAAGTTGAGAATAAGAGCTATCAAGTGATTTTTGGGACCCCACCTTTGAAAGGATAATAAATTTCCAATGGGTGATATATCAAATTTGAGAAAGAAAATGCATTTTAAAAACAAAACACTTGAGGAAGTACATGATGTGATAAGAAAAAATAAGGTACGAATGAAATCAATTCTTTTAAAACAAGGTACCAAAACTATCTCTGATGAGCTAAATATCATATAAAATGATGCAATT
Organism: Torreya grandis; assembly: GCA_037957365.1. NCBI lineage: Eukaryota > Viridiplantae > Streptophyta > Pinopsida > Cupressales > Taxaceae > Torreya > Torreya grandis. The sequence continues at coordinate 89,423 of JARHVA010000406.1, forward strand.
GATAATAATGATGAAATTAAAAATAATTAATTAAATAATGATGGAATTGACAATACTAAATTAAATAATGATGAAATTGACAATAATGAATTAGATAATATTGGAAGCTCCCATTCAAAGTATAGTGTTTTTTTATTTTATTCATGATGACTATATGTATTGTGCCTTACCCATAAAAATGAATAAATATTCATTGAAATAAATAATGATGAAATTATCAAAGAAGAAAATTTCATGAAAGCATATAATGAAGAAAGAATTAATGAATAAAATGTCATCCAACCACTAATCAATAAAATTACTGACGATTTTAAAACATTCTTTCAACAAGTTCTATAAGTAACAACACCTCCAAGAACTATGCAAATAAAATTTAAGTACTTAATTGAAGCCATTGATTTTTTTTAAAACCAATGCCTAAAAAAATGTGTGATGAATATTCAAGAAGATTGGCTCAACGGATTTGGGATAGTTTCTTTCATAATTTGATTCATGATACTAAAAGATGTTAATTATATTTTTAATGAAATTAATTAAGATCATAACTACCTTGTACACATTATGGAGAAGGACATGTA
>JARHVA010000406.1:97500-102500 GCA_037957365.1 Torreya grandis
ATATTAAATTATAATTAATAAAATATTTATATAAAATTATTTAAATAAACCTCAACTCAAAATTGGAGTTGAAATGCGAAATTAAAAAATCTAAAAAAATAAAAAGACTACTTAGTGTTAACATTCTTTGTTGTAAATAACAAATTCCATTTATAAATCAAAATTTCATGCAAGATCAGATGGCCCTAAAATATAAAAAAATCATATATATACTAAATTAATTTTTTTTTTATGAATTCAACTCATGTTCACATCAGTTAGAAAGTTATCCAACTTCCACATTTTTTATAAGACTAAAAATAGTATATTGCAATTTCAAATGCTCAGATGATCCCATATGGCTCTCCATACATCTTGGAATTGTCTCGAGACATTAAATCAATATATGGATATATTTTAATATCTTTTATGTATTTTTTCATTTTGTGAATGAGATATCAATTGACTTAACAAGTCAAAAGTTATGGCCTTATGAAGATAGGTCTCCACATCAGAAATGGTCATAGTCAAAATGTTTAGCCAACATTTTCTTGATTCCATTCAAAACATAATTCTTATTTTGGGATGAAAACTTGTTTTTAAATGAATTTGAGATTAAAAATTATCATTTTAATGAGATAAATTATGATCATTACAATAATAGTGATGCTAAAGTTAAATAAGGAACATTTGTATCTTAGTTACTATAAAAAAAAAAATTAATGTCCTTAAATTTTTGATTTCATTGATATAAAAATATTTTTTGCTTTCATTAAACATACATAGTTAAGGAAATTATATCAATTATATATTTTTATGATAAATATTATTATATATATAGTTTTTATTGTTATCCTTGATCTATTACAAAGCTTCAATGCAAGTTTTGGGCTACTATGGTAAATATATAAACTCGTCAAACCTAGGATATAATAAAAACATAAGTACATAAATAATAATAATAATAATAGAATGTCTTATAAAGTTAATCCATGTGTATCTAGAGGGTAAGTGAACATAGTTTCAGGACAAGAAGGAGCTATTCATGCACATGATTTTCCTAAAATTTCATAAACCTATACTTGTGTAGATAATTTGAAATAGCTACACTAAAAATTTTAAGATGTTATAAGAACATGGATTTTATAAATTCAATTCCAGTTTTTAAAACACTATTTTTTTCAAAAAAAAAAAAAAAAGTATAACTAGTTAAAACATATAAAATTTGAATAAGAACTCCTATTTTTTAAAAGAAAACATAGTGGATAGATGACCATGTGGTCCACCATTTAATATTAATCTTCTATTTTGTAACCTAATTTTTTTTAATTTTATAAATGATTTTTTTATGATTTTTTTTATATTTAAATATTCCTAAAAATTGATTTTAAAAAATGAATAAATAGTCATGTGTACCCCCCTTACTACCTCAAAAAAATAAAAATGGATTTTTTAAAAATGTGTAGATTCAGGCCTATTTTGTGACCATATTATTTATTTTTCAATTGAATGAATTAAAAATATATCACATTAATATGTATAGTCATGTATATTTATGGCATGTGGTGGCCTAAAAAATCTATAGATAGAATTCAACATAGTTTGTAACCTTAAATAGTCCAAAATTTTTAAAGATCATATATTTAAAAGGAGGAGAACATTCTCATCATGATGGTAATAATTTTCTGAATTTTTTTGTTGAAATTTTTAATGTATTTGGTGATAGAAGTTGAAATTTGTTATTTCCAATAAAATCTCTCAAACTTGGTTTTAAATTCATAAGCTCAAGCCTTTGACTTGGGAATACATTTAATTTATGAGATAAAAGGCTTATATTTTGAATTCAGACCTATATCACATATGTGTTATGTTATAACATGTACACATTATGATAATGCATACATGTTCAATAACATGTACATGTTGTACCATAATTCATACAAGTTACATGAAAATGTGTATATGTTATGATGGAATGCATATGTATTGTGCTTATTATAGATAAAAACATACTTTTTAATGGATAATTTTTACCCAATTTGATAAATCTATCCTTAAATACATTCTTTATGCACTTTTATTATACTTTCAAGTTGAGAATAAGAGCTATCAAGTGATTTTTGGGACCCCACCTTTGAAAGGATAATAAATTTCCAATGGGTGATATATCAAATTTGAGAAAGAAAATGCATTTTAAAAACAAAACACTTGAGGAAGTACATGATGTGATAAGAAAAAATAAGGTACGAATGAAATCAATTCTTTTAAAACAAGGTACCAAAACTATCTCTGATGAGCTAAATATCATATAAAATGATGCAATTGATAATAATGATGAAATTAAAAATAATTAATTAAATAATGATGGAATTGACAATACTAAATTAAATAATGATGAAATTGACAATAATGAATTAGATAATATTGGAAGCTCCCATTCAAAGTATAGTGTTTTTTTATTTTATTCATGATGACTATATGTATTGTGCCTTACCCATAAAAATGAATAAATATTCATTGAAATAAATAATGATGAAATTATCAAAGAAGAAAATTTCATGAAAGCATATAATGAAGAAAGAATTAATGAATAAAATGTCATCCAACCACTAATCAATAAAATTACTGACGATTTTAAAACATTCTTTCAACAAGTTCTATAAGTAACAACACCTCCAAGAACTATGCAAATAAAATTTAAGTACTTAATTGAAGCCATTGATTTTTTTTAAAACCAATGCCTAAAAAAATGTGTGATGAATATTCAAGAAGATTGGCTCAACGGATTTGGGATAGTTTCTTTCATAATTTGATTCATGATACTAAAAGATGTTAATTATATTTTTAATGAAATTAATTAAGATCATAACTACCTTGTACACATTATGGAGAAGGACATGTATTATAGATGATGAAAATGCATCAATTTTTAATAACTTACATGATGCATATGATACTATATGCACTAAATCATGCAATAAATATTATAATGCTGCCCAACATATAATCAAAACTTATGTAGTAAGTAGTCAAACATGCAAAAAAAGATTTATTTCAAAAATAATATCAAAACTTGATATAAATATAAAAAACATTCATAAAATTTATTTCAAGATGCAAAAGACTTAATGAACCCAATATCGATGAGTTATAGGAATTTTTGGTTGACTTCCATGAAAATAAAAAGCTATAGTTAATGCTTTGAAAGAGTTTCTTGCATAATTTTAGAAGGACAATACTAGAGTTTCATCCAATAATGCATTATGATTATTCCAAAATAATTATATGTTGTATACTAAGAATATTTTATGAGAGTGTGGCTCAGAAGATCCACCAAAATCAACCAAGGAATTTATTCTAACTATTTTTTTTGAAATGCCAAATGGACAATTCTTTTCTAATAAAGCATGTTTGGATGGAAATTACAACAATTGTGGTGGATTTCTAAATTTTGAAAATTGTATCCATGAAGATAAAACAAGTTCAATTGGATAGAAATTAGTTATTTTGAGAAAATACAAATATGTGTCTTATCAAGTAAAATATGGAAAAGAATCTAAAATGTGTGAGTTTTTATAAAATTGATACATGTTTCAGACTTTATGGTAAAATTCAAGGAGAAATACTAGTAGAATAATACTCATTATGTACTATTTAATCCCATTATCTATCTTCATATAGTTTTATTAAATTTTTTTAATGCATGGCATGTTTTTCAGTAAATGTAGATGAGGAAAATGAAGAGGGGGAAAATAACTACTTATGTCGATGTGTAGAGGAAAATAAAAAAATGAGTTCTTTAGTCATAGATGGAGAAAACATTAAGTATCATACTAGGTCTATGGTAGTCACTGTAACTTGCCTTCAGTAATATTCAATAAAAAATTTAGATATATGATTATTTGAAGACATTGAAACACACAAAAATATACTGCATTATTCAAATTTGGTTCATGTAATGAATATTCAATTGAAAAAATATCATGGGAGGCCACTAAATAGGAATCTATAGAAAGTTTGTGAGTCATACCATGAAGATATTATTTATACTATGAAGATTAGAGTAGATCCTACTAGTTTGATAGATTGATATGTGTAGATATGTTGAATTCTAAAATATAAATATAATCAGTTTTACTAAATGTTTTTGATATTATATGTAGTATATATAAATTTCAATTTTAATTATTTACTAATAATTAATTTTAGGTTAGTGGTGACATATGAGCTTCCACCTTCATTTGATTGGAACTATTAGAAAATAATTGAATATTATTAAATCTAGGAGAAGCTTGCTAAAAGTATTTAGCATTTGTCCTTGAAATGAAATTGTCTTGAATGAAGGCATAGAAGAAGCATCATGGTCATTCGAAGTGTTTTATATAGTCAAATGCCTTCATGAGTTAACCTATATTTAGGGATGGCGGTTTTATTTCATAAATCATCATGTCCTTGCCTTAAATTCTTCACTTCTTCTTCAAACAACTTGTTTTCAACTCCCATGAAGTATTTACATTATTATAGGGTAGTTTGGAAGACCTTCAATGCTTTTTTGACTCCATCAAATGACTATTTGATTGATCAAGGTGTAGAGTAATATTTTTTGACACTATTTAAATCTTATTTATGAGTATATAATTGTATAACTATCTCCCCATTTAACATTTATTCCTTCGTATCTACATGTAACTGGTTGTCAACTCCCAAATTGCCACTCTCTCATTGCATTCATTAGCATCTTCATGATATTGCATGATTTTCAATGTAATATCCCCACTTATATCCATTCCTCCACATTTATCATGGAAATAATTTTTAGGTATATTTTTAATTATTATGACATCCCAAAATCTGATATAATACCTCAAATTAGAGACCTCTTTCCTTAGAGAGGCAAACTAGCTCCTCTCGATTCTTGACTACACCAATCCACCTCATTACTGTATCCATGGTGGATAGTGTATATAAATATTATTATGATCAACATGAGGTATTAAATATTTAAAAAATAATAATTCATA
>JARHVA010000406.1:107500-132500 GCA_037957365.1 Torreya grandis
GAGACCAATATAAGTGGATCTATAATAGAGGACAATAGATCTATTAGAGACCATAGACATTTATTGTTAGTGACCTAAATGGTTAAGAAATCAAATAAATCAAATTCAATTTTGGAAAACAAATTTCAAAGGTATGTACCTAGTTTCATGAGTTGTTGATAGAGTTTTTGCAAAAACAAAATCATAGTGAGAAATCTCATTCATAATATTTTTCATATAATATGACCAATTATATTATTCCTACTATCACATTCCTTTAAATCATCTAAAATTATCAAATCTCCTAAAATTATCAAATGTTGATCAATGGTCAAACATTGCACTTAATTGTAGATAATGGAAATTTAAAAAAAAAAACTCATTTATCATAAATTAGTTTTAAATATAATAATAAAATCGATAAAAATTTACAAAATAAAAATATAATATAATGTCAAGTGAATGCCATGTAGGCACATGTAAAATGTCAATAATACATAAATTTCAATATAGGCATATAAAATATGCGTACATTACCATATAGGCATACAAAAAAGTGCATTATGTAATATTTGAACTAATCATCAAATAATCCCACTCACTTTTCCTTCCTCAAAGAAGACCCCCCTAGGATGCCCTACTAGTAGATGGATATCCCTCAAATGCATTGGATTACTCCATGTTCTAACTATGGGTCCTATGCTCGTAGCTCGGTTGTAGTTGAACTTATTCAAATACAAAAATTTTTAGAAAATGAACATAACATATATGCAACCAAGTTAATAAATTAATTTAAAACTATAATAAAAAATCATTTAAATATACACTTACTATAATATCATGGTCTAATTTAATATTATTTTGATGCTCGATTGGGTCAGTGACAAGTTGAGTTGCATGAACATGCATCTAAAATGAGTAAGAAACATGAAAAAATTATCTATTAATAATTTAAATCAGGATATCAGATTTCAGAGGACAAACTTGCATACATAATGCATTCACATAAGATATATTTCTCAGGCAAGTATGTAGTAAAATTATTAAAAAACTAATTTATGATTTAAAATTACAAGATAATAGGTGCTTCTATGACGGCCTATGTGGATGACATTATTGTAACAATGCCTATGTTTTTCTGCACATGTAGTGATAGAGGAGTGTCTACTTGATACAATAACTCAACAAAAAAGATCTCACTTAGTTTTCTATAAAGTATCAAAGATATATGGAATTTTTTGTATTTTATTTTAAACTAAGAATGAAAGATTAACTCAACATTTTACCTCTATATAAGTAAAAGGTGTCATGATAACACAATCAAATATAGTATTGGATGGGTTATAAACTATCTACACTTGTAGTGATGGAGTGTCTACTCAAGACATCAACTAAAAAAATAAGGTCTCGCTTAGTTTTATATAAAGTATTAAAGATATATATCAATTTTTCTCATTTATTAAACCAAGAGTATAAGATTATCTCAAAAATTTACATCTATATAAGTAAAATATGTGATGCTAACATAGGCCAATGTAATAGTGGATAGGCTATTAGCTAGCTTTGTATATGTAAACAATGGTTCTATGAGATCAAATTTTAGAAACATGGACAATGATTATGAAGGCACCATATCCTCCTGCAACATATATATATATATATATATATATATATATATATATATATATATATATATATATATATATATATATATATATAATGTAAATTAATTATTAGATTTTAAATTTTCAAATATAAATTAAATTTGACATGACATTTGTATAAAGGATACCTATATCCATGTAGTGGTTTATGACTACACACTAAATGTATGTGAAAAAATATCTTCACTAAATACTATATCATCCAACCCCTCTAAACCATCATCACCATCATCATTAGAAGGTGTATTACATATAGCTCCACAAGATCTACAAGTATGGGGTTAGGTATACACATTGAGTGGCATATCTCAAAATTAGTCACTAAAACCTTAACCATATATTGAATGAATGTATTAGTAAGCACACTAAGTGCATACAAAGTGTCGATCTCTATGACCTAATTCACCATATAAATGATCTCAAGATGAAGTAGATTTTGGGTAGGGATCCTTGGAGTTCTATTAGGTGCATGATATGTACCTATTTGATCTTGCACAAAGGCTTTCTCTCAGCATTAAAACTCACCATAATTAAAATAATTTAGAATCTCATTGAGGATAAACTCAAAGTAGAGTTTCCTTAAATAATACAACAGGACATCATAGTTGTTACACAATGGATAATCAAACACCATCCACCATTGGTCTTATAAATTGACTTTGACCAAATTATTTTGACACCTATGGATTGGGAAACATTTAGTAGTTAATGGAAATAATGAACTGGTGGCTATGTCAATGAATAATGCACAAATGGCCACTTTTGATATTTATTTATTTTCGACCTCACATGCTAACAATTTGTAAATATAATTATCCATATATCTATCCTAATATAATGCCCATCCATAAATTTGAATTGTTATTGAGTCAACTTGACCCAATGTTAAATATAGGTTTTTGGATACGTAAGTGTAGTGGGTGTCAATGGATGTGGGATCCCTTATTCTCCTAATTATTTGATCAATTTTGAATTTTTTTTCCACAATATGTGAAGGTAAATCCTCCTGGCTTCCTATGGGATCTTGTGGAATTATAGGAGGGTTAGATGGAGTAAATGAGGGTTAGGAGGGTTTGGTGGAGGGTTAGCCATTAGATTAGAAGGGTTAGGTGGAGGGTTATATAGAATATTAGGAGGGTTAGGTGGAGGGTTATCTAGAGGATTAGGAGGGTTAACCATAAGAAAAATAGGGTTAGGTTGAGGGTTACGAGGATGGTTATGGTTAGTTGTAGTGGATTGGTATATTTAAAGCTAAAAATTTATAAATTATACAATTTAAAAAATAAAAATTGGTAGAATACAAGGTTAATAGGTATAGTTTTTTTATCACTTATCTCTTCTACATGGTGGCATTGTAAAGTTTGGGATATGTCAAGCTTTTCAATGGTCTTATAAAAAGTTTTGAGGTCTTGAAAGGAGAAACACTATCAAGGAATAATAATTGGGAGTTGTAAAAATGGTAAGTGGAGCATTTGGATATAGGTTTTTTAAAAAATCCAAGAAAGTAATACTTATGCATTATAATAATGTATATGCATTACCATAATGTATATGAGTTATGGCTTGACAATTGATGAGGTAGAATGTTAATAACATGTATGCATTATTCACATAATGCGTACATGTTATATAAATAATGTGTTTGAATTATAGTGGATGTACATAAAATTATCCCCCAAATTTGTGAACATACCCTCGAATATTATTTTATAAACAACACATAAAAATATGACAAATTTAATTCATGCAAAAGTATGAAATCATTATTACTATATTTTATGATTCAAAACAAAAAATTAAATTTGACAATATATGCTGTAAACATAAATCAATAAAACATATTATATTCCAAAGTTTTTTGGATAACACTCAATTAATTGAAGTTGGTCTATTTTCAACCTTTTCTCAACATCAATCTTGATAACTTAAAATTAGATATTATTGAGAATGAATCGTCCTATCAAGTTGAACATAAAATGATGATATTACAAAATATAATTAAAAAATATATATAATTATGTGATTATAGGTAAAAAATGCAAAGGACTAAAATCAAATTTGGTGATCATAAAAAATTGCTAGCTTAATTATAACACTAGTCCACTCAACTCAATCTACGCATTTCCCACTTCCTTCAGTAATAATTAAATTTAAATATTTTTATAGATAAATAGAACAAGGTAATGATGGACATTACTAAAAATAATTTTAAACATTTTCTCATGCATATTAAGCAATGATTTTAATATTTATGATGCACCCAAACATTATTATGCAAAAGTATATAATAAAAACAAAGAGTCTACCATGAACTAAATAACTAACAATTACCATGAATTAATTGTTACTTGAGTGTTGTTGATCACTAAAATTAGAATATAAAAATCCATACAATCACTCTAGATTATTTTAGTATGTCTTTAGGCTAATGTTAGAATAACATATCCATATAATGGCTACAGATAAGACTACTTTGTTTTCTTGCAAGTATTTTTTATATTTTTATTTTAGATAGATTTAAAATAATATATTTATTTATTAAAAAATTAATGTTAACATATAATGTTATATATACATTATATTACATAAATTTTAAGGATAATGAGAAAGCATTGAAGAAGCAAAAATTTCATTAGAATGAATGTGCTAGTCTGAATTTTCTATGTTGTGTATGATTTATTGGTTGTCATTTAAATTATGTCTTTTAAAAATAATTGTATTTAATTTATTAAAAAATATCAATTGGTATTATATTAAGGTTTTTGTTGTAATTTTTTGTTTCGTATCTCTCTAAAAATTGGTCATGTCAAACTCTAACTCTCTTCTCATTACATAAATTAGTGGAAATGATTATGTTTATTGGATTTTCAAGATGATAACTCTCTTTGTTAGCTTTTATACAATATATAGCAATATTTAATTCCATAAGATGTCTCTAAAAAACCCTAGCCTCCATACAGTGGTGGATATTAAGTAGGGGATCGTAGAAAAGACTGTAAAGGCTTTGAAGTTGCAAAGATTATCAATGAAGAATGAAGGGGATTATTTCATATATATAGCCTCAAACCATTTTTATTAGTTATTAGTAGTTGTGGAGCTAAACATAGCTATATCAAAGACCTGTGAAATGATCACTCATAGTAAGGTACTAGTCCCAGACATAATTGTCAGCATTTCCACTATGGTGGAAGAGAATGATGGGTCTAAGACAATGACTGGGGAGACATCTACTTTTGATATGGGTATATAAATTAAATTATGGCTTAAATCCCCTATGGGTAGTATCCCTTCTAAGGGAAAGGAGGTCGATGGGATGGGTAGACTATTCCATGTTGTGATAATGTTATATAATGGAAAGGAGATTATAAGAACCCCAACTATTTGAGGATTAGCATAGTCAGGAAATGAAGGTATTGAAACCATATCCAAAAAAGATCTAATGCTAAATGAGGGAACATAAGGTAAAAAAACAAGGGAATTATTCAACTATGGTTATCAAAAAGAGTCTGAAATAGGGATATCTTGCCATAGCCATCCCTAGTAAGGTAAACAAAATTCTAATGATAGTGATTTTTTAAAAATTTGTTGACTTTGAGTGTGAGTCCCTTGAAGATATTTTACAAGGGGAATCATGGTATAGTGATATGGGTTTAATTTTTAATTATAACCATTTTTGGTCAAACCTTTAAATCCTCCATGGGTAGATTTTGGAGGTCTGGAGACTATTAATAAAAAGAAACCTAGAAATATACCCTTGTGTAAAGGGATTTTTTATAGTAATTTTTGATAAAAGAGAAGATAAGGATAAGATCATGTAGCATCAGGGCTTATGACTTGATCACCATATCCTCATGATGAAGCATTGGTACCCATATTTTAATCTAGCTATTGAATATTTCAGTATTAGACCAGTGTGGATCTGTGATTCTTACCTCCCTTTACAGTTTTGGACCAACGATAGTCTAAATGCCATTGGTAATACTCTAAGAGGATTGTTAGCTATTGATTAATATATGATAAAATATCTTCATTCTACCTATGCAAGGATCCTTGTCAATATTGGTGTGGACTCTCACCTCCCAACTAATTTAGAATTGATTGTTAACAATCAGATTTAGATTCAAATTGTTGACTATGAAGGTCTAGCTTTTAGATGTAGGCATTGTTTTGATAGAAGGAACTTGACTGATTCATGCATGTTAGGCAGGAGAAAAAAATAAGGTATTGTATGGGCAAAAAATGCTAATAGGGATCTGTTGATAGTATAACTAGAAAACATAAGGGAGATGAAAAATGTTTTTAGAGAAGGAATACTTAACTGATATGAATGTATAAGAGTTCATAAACCATTCAGTTGGATATTTAATATAAAAGAAAGTTTTGGATGTGGAAGTAGAAAAAGAAACAAAATTGGTTTTATAGTAACACGTTGAAGTGGCTCCCCAAGAAACCAATGTTATAAATATGATATCCTCAAGTGTTAAAGATAATACTTTAGAGGAATAGAATTTTGATCTCATTACACATAACACTGAAGAGGATGATGGAAATATTTTTTCTCCAAATTTTTTAAAAGATAAAAAGGGCTGGATTAAAGTCTAGAGAATTTTTTTAAAAGTTGGAAATCCAATCATCCAGTTTGCTTCAACTTGGTGGCCTTAGCAGACATTATTCAGAAAGAGAAAGCAAGGACTAAGTGGTTTGACCTCATGTTGGTTCAGCTCTTGGATTTCAAGAATTTTTTTGTGGAGTTGGTTTCATTTTCTTCTCATTATATTTTTGCTATTTTTGGGTTTGGTGCAATTCCTTTTCTTGTGTTTGTTGTTTTTGTCAAACTTATGGTGTATTTAGGTTATTAGACCCGATCTAACTACTTGTCTTCTAGGGTATGAGGTTCCTGGTTTAAAAAAACCTCCCCTTAACCCTTAATTTAAAAAAAGAGAGTTGAACACAAAGTAATTTTAATCACACAATATAATATTGTATTGTCACACTATATTTCCTATTAAATAGTTCATCTGAGATATACAAATATTTAAGAAATGGCTTCCTATATTTATGGAGATCATATGTCCACTAATATATCAACCAAATATCTCTAACAATATTTTGAACAACTAACAATAAAATTTTCATAATATATTATTTTTTATAGCAATACATATTAATAGGGCTAACCAATAATAACTATATTACCATATTAACCATATGATAATTTACAAATAATAACCTAATAGTATTTACCACACGGTAAATAAATAACAACGTAAATACTAATTTACCATATGGTAAATCACCAAATAACATGTGAACATTATTTTTTCTAACATTCCCACCTTTGTGTTCACATGTTAGAAAAAAACTTTCACACTTATTATGTAGCTTGCTTGCCTCTACTCACTCATAATATTGGAACACAACTCGAAATGAAGGTATAAAAGAGAACACATCAATTTATTATCAACCATCCATTGCCAAGAACACATTTGAATGAACTAGTGTGGGAACATATACAGGGACCATCTACTTATAAACCGCTCACTATAGGGAACACATTTGACATACTCAAGTAAGAACTATTTACACAATGTTCAATAGTTTTATAAAGGTTTACCATCAACCTAGGTATGAATATGAACACATATGACCATTCATCCTCTACAAGTATCATGATGCTTCTTATCTTTTGTGCTTTCACTTTTTCACTGTGTTTACATTAGGGGACTGTATTAGGAATAGTCACATATATAAGTGAACAAGAATAAAACTCTGTTATTATTACAAAACACACACAAAAAAAAAGAAATGCAATTAACACACCATACAACTAAAAAATAAAATATATGTCATTAAATCAAAAGAGGCCCTATCGCTAGTGGCTAACAAGAGGCATAAAAGCCTCCTTCCTTTGTTTCCTCTGAGCTCTTTTGTCATGTTGCTTACTCGGTGGATTTGGCTTTGAGGATTGAATGTTTCCATTTTGTATTTATTTTATCATTCCCCTACACCCATAATGTGAAATGTTTGTGCGTGCTAGTTTTCATAAAAAATGCATCCATTACAATGACTTAATTTGACATTTATGACATTGTTATTGACACTGACGAGATACAATCAACATACAATTACAAATTTTGATAATGAATCATTATTATTTTGATGACCAAACGAATAATAATCAAAATCTAATTAAAGATCGGATTTGAGAAAGTGACACTTTTGAATTTAATGTTGACGACCAAAAAAGAAAAAATGAAAAGAGACTCTTTAACCAACACATAAAAAGACTTAAATTTAATGAAAATGACGTGTTACATCGAGCCAAAGATTAATAAGAGCTATAAATATGAGGTAATGACGGGCACAAGACTGAGCTTGACTTATAACTTAAGCTCAAAGAGCAACTAAAAAGAAGAAATCGAAGCTGTAGTTATGAGCCTATGGAAAACTTATTTCATTCTTAACATCAAGAAAAACAGTTGCATGATGCACAACAGGAGAATGCAGCATCAAACTAAACATCAAAACACAAGCTCTTCGCCACTGGTAAATTTAAAGACAGCGACAGAAGACACCTTCCCACGTACACAAATCTGATTTGATATAACGCAATATAGATCCGATACCAAATATGCATACAAAGCTGTAGTTATATGGAAAACTTATATCATTCTCAGCGTCAATAAAAATCAATTAGACGATGCACATCAGGAGAATGTAGCATCCAAACTAAACATCAAACCACAGGCTCTTCGTTACTGATAAATTTAAAGACAACGATGAAATACACTTTCTCACGTACACATATCTGATAGAGACCGTTGGTGGCAGAATCATCACGCACAGATCTACGATTTTTTATTGCATATCATCGAACATCTATGTGCGGATTAAACTTTCGGCACTCCCGTAAGTAATGACAATATTTAAACTATTAGATGACACTGACTTTAGATTAGATAGAGATACAAGCCTCGAGAGCGGATGGCTATGAACTTTATACAATAGAGGATATTCCACTTTGCATTACATTTGCGTGTAATATTTCACACAGGGCTACGCACTAGATGAATACACATCTGTATATAGGCGATTAAATAATTTGTTTAAGCCTATCCAAACTGATTCCTTTGCGATTTATTTTGAGACCCGATGTCTCTCCTCCATGTGTTCCACTCAGGTAGGCGACTGTTCAATGACTACAAATCTAAAGATTCAGGAACTCTATCTCCAAGCCTCTTTTTCACTAGAACCAAACAAAATAAATATAGCCTCAACTAATATATTTATTAAAAAAAACAAAAAAACAAAAACAACTTAAACTTCTTCTATCCTACAAACTATTATGTACTCACAACTCTACCATCCACAGGGACAAAACATAGTGCAATTGCCCCTCAAATTCTCTCATAGATGCATAGCTGTTCCGATACCACTGTTAGCTTGTGAACAAGCTTACAGGAAAATTTAATTCATGCAATTTGCAATGGATCCAAACAAAGAGAGTAATTTTAATCACATAATATAATATTATATTTTCACATTTTATATTTCTTATCACATAGTTCCTCTGGAACATACTAATATATAGCAAATCACTTCTTATATTTATGGAGATCATATCTCCGCCAATATCTCAACCGAATATCTCTAACAATATTCCCAACAAGTAACAATAAACTATTCATAATATATTGTTTTATATAACAATATTTGTATAATTAATTAATAATAACTATATTACCATGTTAATCATATGGCTATTTTTTAAACAATAACCTAATAGTATTTATTGGCTGGTAAATAACTAACAATGTAAATACTAATTTACTATATGGTAAATCACCAAATAACATGTGAACACTAATTTTACTGACACTTTTGATGATAAAATAATTATGAGAGGTTGCATAAACTAGTTGTGAAGAGCCAATTGATTAGTCCACTATTCCAACTAATGACAGAGAAGACAAGAAGGAAATTAAGAAGAATAACTCATAAGTTTGTTTCATTTCAGAAGGTTCTAAAAAAGAGCCTATTTCCAAGAATTGCAGGTGCAAAGACAACCAAGGATGCCTAGAAAAATCTACAAGAAGCTTAACAAGGTAGTGAACAATTCAAAGTGGTTAGTTTTTAGATTTTTAAGAGAGAATATTAAAATTTGAGGATGCAAGAAGTTAAAAATGTGAGCGATTTATGTGTAAGGGTAAAAGATGTGGTCAATAAGATGGCTGCTATTATATAAATGTTTAACAAAGAGGTTGTAGTGAAAAGTCTATTAAGCTCTCTAACACCAAGGTGGAACCATGTTGTCATCATCATTGAAGAAAATAAATATTTGACTACTCTTGAGTTTTACCACCTAGTTGGATCTCTCATATCCCATGAAGAATGACTTAGAGAAACATTTGAAGAAAGTGATGAGAATAATTTTCACTCAAAATTAATGATCACGAAGTGTTGAGGTACCGACATTATCAACAATAAAAACCAACTAAAAATTAAATAAAACACCAAAAAAACCAAGAACAAAAAAAAGGCATAAATCATAATTATTCAAGAGGAAACATGGTAAGAAGAGGTGGTTCAACTATAATAGGAAGAGGTAGAAGAAAATTTGATAAGAGAAATATTCAATGCTATTACTTCCACATGTATGGTCACTTTGAATGGGAATCTAGACTAAAAGAAGTAAATGAAGACATAAATGCCAATTATGCTAATTAGGATGAAGATGCTTCTCCATGAAATTTATTCATTTCATATGACAAAGCTAAAAAATAGTCCTAGAAAGGGTTGGTGCCTAGATGCATGATATTCCAATCACAAGTCAGGGAATAATGATTTATTTTATAAAATGGATAGAACTTTCAAAACCAATACGAAACTTGGTGAAGATAAATATCTAGAGGTCTCAACAAAAATAAATATTAATTTTAATACTAGAGAAGGTAAGAAATGTATTACTAATATTTATTATAACCTAAAGTTATAACATGGTGTATTGAGTGTTGGACAACTATGTGAAAAGAACTATAATGTGGTGTTTGATGATAAATAATGTGCAATGAATGTCAAGAATCAAATAATTTTTTTTTAAATATTTGTAATTATGTCTAATAATAATATATTCACATTGAATTTGGAGAACATAGTAACAACCTCACCAATTTGGTATATTAAGGTAAAAGTTGGTTGTGGCATCTCAGGTATAGATAATTAAATTTTGAATGTTTGAAGTTACTAATATCACAAGAATAGGTCTATGGTTTGACAAAGTTTAAATATCACAAGGATATTTGAGAGGTTTATTTTAATGGAAAACATGCAGGGGAAAAGCTTCTAAAATTTAGTGCATAGAAAGCTCATCATCCACTTTAATTGGTTCACATTGATATTTTTGATTATTTGCCAAAAAAAAAAAAATTTTGGGTAAGTCATCATATTTCATTACATTTATCAATAATTACTCTCAAAAAATTTGGGTTTAGTTTTTGAAGAATAAAAGTCAAATATTTGATACATTTAAGAAGTCTAAAGCCATGGTAGATAATGCAAGTTGTTATAAGATAAAGTGCTTAAGGACTAACCATAGAGGTGAATTTATTCAAAATATTTTATGTATTAATTTGATTTGAATGACATCAAAAGGTAGTTCACACATGCCTAGACTCATCAACAAAAAGTTTAACTAAAATAAATAATCATACAATGGTTAAAATGGAAAGAAGCATGTTACACACAAAGGGTTGGAGAAAATGTTTTTGGGGTGATGCAATTTCTATAAAATTATATATACTCAATCAGAGTCTCACAAGTGAACTTCATATGATGACTCCATATGAAGCATGGTATGAAAATGAGCCTAATTTTGAATATTTCAAAGTTTTTGGATGTTTAGCCTATGTTCATGTAGCTTAATAGAAATAAAAAAGTTATAATTATAAAGTGAGTCTTGTATTTTTGTTGAGTATATTGAAAAAATAAAACCCTATAGGATTTATAATCCCATCACTAACAATATATTGTGTCAAGAAGCATTATTTTTTATGAAAGGGGAGTGTATAATCATGACAAATATAAATTACATATTGACAAGTATAAATCTATGGTAATGATAGTATGTATAATGATATTGTTGATGAGTATCCCACTATACTTCAGTTCCAAGTGCTACAAGTCTAGTAAACAACCTCTCTTATAGTTCTTGTATTCCAACTACAAGTCGAGCTTAAAGTTCTAGTTTTTCTAAGAAGGTAAGAACCTTGAGTCAAATTTATTTTAGTATGAAAATTCAAGCACTTAAAGAATACCCAAGAGGTGAGATGGTAAATTATGTTTTATTTATACAAGATTATTTTGAACCAAAATGTTCTTGACATGCACTTACTAATGATGTTTGGGTGTAAAAAATGCAATAAGAAATTGATTCTATCCATGCAAATTATACTTTAGAACTTACAAAACTTCCACATGATAAGAAGTGTATTATTACTAAATGAGTCCACAAGTCTAAGTAAAATAGTGGTAATAGTGTTTACAAAACTAAGGAATGTATATTTACAAAAGACTTCACTCAAAGATATGGCATAGATAATGAAGATACTTTTTCTCCAACAGAATGACAAGTGATCGTTATAATAGGTATTTCACTAGATGATCAAAATAAGTAGAGGATACATCACATGGATGTGAAAAGTGTATCCTTGAATGGCTATTTAGAATAGGAATTATATGTATAACAACCACAAGGTTTTGTAGTACATGGTAAAGAAGACCAAGTCTACACGTTGAAGAAAGCTTTGTATGGTCTCAAACAAGCACCAATAGCATTGTATGTTGTAATTGGTGGATATTCTCAATATAATGGTTTAAAAAGGAAGCAAGAATGAGCTTACTTTTTAATACAAATAAGAAGGCAATGATTGTAAGGCTTTATGTTGAGGATTTGTCGTATATAGGCATTAGTACTAAGATGAAGATGAATTCAAAATTACAATGATGAATGAATTTGAAATGAAGGATATAACTCTCACGCAATCCTTCCTAGAGATGGAGGTTCATCAAAGTAAGGATGAAATATTTATTTCTCAAACCAAGTATGCAAAACATATGTTGAATAAATTCAGTATAATTGATTGCAAACTAGTCTCCAATCAAGTTCCTCATGGAGTTATGTTATGTATAGAATATGGTGATAAAAATTTTGATGAAAAGGTTTATATAAGTATTATTGGAAGCTTAATGTTTCTAACTCACACAAGACCAGATATTTCTTATTAAGTTTATCTTGTTTCAAGGTATATGCTTGATCCATCTACAATTTATGTAAAGGTAGCCAATAGTATTTTGAGGTGGTTTGTATGATCAAAAGTCAACAACTAGAAATTCTTTTTGACATGATCCATGTTTGGTTACTTGGAGTTCAAAGAAGCAAAGTTCAATTTAAATTTTATTTACAAAAGTAGAGTATATTTCAGTCACTTCAACATGTGCACTAACATTATGGCTTTGAAAAGTTCTGAGAGAAATTGGGGAGAAACAAAATCAATGTACAATACATTTTTTATTTTTTAGAATTTAAGTGCTATCAAATTGGCGAAGCATCCAGTCCTTCACAATAGTTCAAAACATTTTTATTTGAAGTGCCACTTTATTTAAAATTTTGTTAAGATGATAGAGATAGAATTAAAGTATATAAACACCCAACAACAATTTACACATATCTTTACTAAATCTAATTGATTAATTTAATTTTAAAAACTTTGAGATCAAATTCTTAATTCGTTCTAACATTAATAAAGAAAATATTAGTTAAATGCTATTGAATGCTAATTTTAAACTAGATAAATCTACAATTTTTCTATATCAATTTAATATCTTTAAACTATTTTTAGAAGAATAACGCCATGTAATGATTATAATTAAGATCACTTACATTTAAAATAATCTATTACTTATTATAAAAAACCACGTTCGCATAGAATTTTATATATACATTGTATTAAATCAAATTTAAGACATTACCGGCTGAGAGCAAAGAATTATGGTTTCAAAAAACTTTCGATCTAGCAAAAACGACACAACGGATTGCAGAATTTCAAGTGTTGTCTCCAGCGATAGCTTTCCAAGAACAGGTCCAGTCCGCTTCATGAGTTGAATCAATAGTACCAAATCATCCTCGGAACGTAAGACTTCCACAAATTTCGAATCTACGTTCTCGGCACAAAGATATTCTACTACTCTTGTCCAAACACTACAAAAACGACCATTTTCATAGCTTGAAGAAAGAGAGCTTATGCCTGATAGGTTTCTTCTGGAATTTCTAACTTCTGTCATCTTTTGCTGGGTGTCTTCTGCTGTAAAATACGTAACAAGCAAAGAAAATTCATCCATTAAATCCAACCTTAGCAGGAGAAATTTCGCCTGATAGGTTTGTTCTGGTAGCTCTATCTTCTGTAATCTATGTTGTAAAATATGTACCAGACAGAGAAAATATCTCCGTTGAAAAGAACCAACTGCCTCCAGCTAAAAACTCCTTGGCTTATTTTTCTTTCCATGTACTTCTGTCCAATGGTCTGAGCAGTGGTTGATTTTCTTCAATATTACTTGGCATATGCCTTCCAACACCATCTGGAGATGAATCAACATGTCACTTTACGACGTTTTTCAAGCTACTACAAGTGGCTGCACCACAAACCTACTTAGCAAATGTTCATACATAGAATTATTAACGTGAATCTGTTGAATTAAACTAAGATATGTCTGCTGCTTCTCTCCCTAACTTATCGATGGCGTAGTATCAGATGAACCAAGCCTTGAAGATGGGTATGCTCGGTCATTTCTCTTCCAAAACTTGGATTTCAACATTTCAGGACCAGGGATCTACGTCACATGTCTCCGGTTCTCATTTTACCTGATGAATTTCCCAGATCCTGAGCCATGCCATCCATAATCCTTTCCAAATCATGTACCCTAGTTTCCAAGGTAGATATGCTGTCCAATGACCTTCCCATAAAGGCCTACTTAACAAATCGAAAGACCTCTGTGTCTACCATGCCTACAAGCGTACTAAGAACACTAGCAAGCTACAGTGATATGAGATTGAGCCTCCATTTTTAAATGGGAAGAAGTTCCAATGCTTTCTCAACCAGAACAGTATAACGCACTGCATGATGAGTGAATGTCATTTCAAATTACCAGCTACAGCTTAGTCTTCCAAATTTTGTACAAGTATGATGCCTAAGAGAGTTCACCGTCAAGGTACGCAATGCAAGAAAGAGAGATATCTCATATAAACTTGTCTTTCGTCTCCAAGGGGGAATTCAGTGGTTGTGTTAGGTTAAAGAAAACTCCTAACATCTAAACTTTCCGGTGATTTAAACATTGTTACAGAAACTCCAACTGCCATGGTCGCTGTCCACAGTGAATCGACCAAAGAAACTGCCATTATTGTTGTCCAAATTTAACGAACCAATGCGAATCCACTATCGAATGAACTAATGGAAAGCAGCAGAATGAAATATGGAATATCATGAGATGACTCTGTGGTGGGAGCTCGGCATGAATGCCTTTGGCGTAATAATGGTTGACCTTGTTTTCCTATTTTAAATAGGAACAAAATAACATGACGTAAACCATATGTCCATTGCTACATGTGGGCCTTAGGATTCTTTTAGTCCACTACTAGCGCTTCTCTTGTTGTATAGGAAATCTGAGTTTCATAATTTTTTAAAACTTATGCCACAATTCAATTCCTTTTTAATAGTACCATGGGTAAAAGAAGGAATGTTGGGAAAAAAAATTAATTAATTTACAAAATGTTTGTTAAAATATCAGTGTTATTAAAAAATATTATTTAAACTAGTTCTAATATCTTTTTC
The DNA here is from genome assembly GCA_037957365.1 of Torreya grandis. Lineage (NCBI taxonomy): Eukaryota > Viridiplantae > Streptophyta > Pinopsida > Cupressales > Taxaceae > Torreya > Torreya grandis. The sequence goes on from JARHVA010000406.1 coordinate 123,027, forward strand.
AAGTTTACAGGTATTGAGATAAACATATAATATGTGATCATATAAGTTGTTGTATATAATAAAACTCATGAGCAATATTATTTTAAATATATTGTCATTATTTTTCACCATCATCACCGAGCTCACCATAAAATATTTCATCACTTTCATGTTTTCTATGGCCTTGGCATTCTCCACCACTTTGTCATTGTTCATACTGACTATGAAATAGAATGTATCCTCCCAAAAAAATCATTGCTATATGAAAAGACACACAACCTATTTTTCACCATCACCTATTCACCCATTGCAAAGGGGTTCATAGCTTATAAGGTGGCAACATTTTTTATTTGTCATTTCCTATTGTTGAGGGTGAACAACGATGTCATGAGAGATGATTTGATTGAAACAGGACTCCACTATGATGTACGATTTGAATCAATGATACAATGTCATTAATGTGGCGACGAGACATTGAGGCCCTAGATTTTATCTTGTCACTTCCTTTTGCTCATGTTACCAATAAATTGACATCTGAAAATAAAAAATTACGCCCTTCTAGATTTCCTCACACTATTGGGGCAACTTCTAGTATATTTATTGTAATATTTTTGTGTTTTTGATTGCCTATCCAAAATTTCATTTAGCAATTGATACGATTTACAAAAAAAATGGTTTTATTTTATGGACAAAAATACAAATACGTTCATCAGCCATGAAATTAAGTTCCTAGCTTTATGTTATGTTTCCATTAAATCCATATAAAAATAGATTTAGATTTTACTAAGGAATCTAATATCGTCATAATTAATAAAACACACCAATTAATTTCATTTCTCTTTTATTCCATGCTTTGAATGGTGAGAATGTTTATGGCAGCTGAAGAGTTATATATGGTTCAAAGTTATATATAATAGATTTGTTTTCCTCCTAATAATGTATTAGGGATTGTAATCCAAAATTTAAAACAAAAACTAACATGGTTTTTCAAATAATCTATACATTTGAATTGATAAAATTTTAACACATTAATTGAAATTAAAGCTAACATTATAGAAGGGAAGTACCCACCAATCGATTTGGGGGGACAATAAAAGTAATTCATGGAATAATAAATGGATACCTCAGTGGAACATTAGAATTGGATGTTATAAATTTTGGAAACGATTCGAACATTATTTCATCGTTATGGTATATTATGTGGGCATATATATATATGTGTGTGTGTGTGTGTGTGTGTGTGTGTGTGTGTGTGTGTGTGTGTGTGTGTGTGTGTGTGTGTGTGTGTGTGTGTGTGTGTGTGTGTGTGTGTGTGTGTGTGTGTGTGTGTGTGTGTGTGTGTGTGTGTGTGTGTGTGTGTGTGTGTGTGTTACATATATATGTGATCAAATGTATCTTGAAGGAATGAGTGAGGGACATAACACATGATTAAAATATAAGTGGTTACAAGTTAATGAGACAAATTTAAAAATAAAAAGGGGGTTAATGTTATGAAACTAGGAAGCTAACACTTATAAAAGGATGGACAAGTGGAAGGAGGATGATAATATGTAGCATATGAGTGAGAAACCAATTAATGATGGTTGTTAACATCCTTTTAAAGCATACCATTTACACTGTACTTTATTTCCTCAAAGATTTGGGAATTTATGTACTTTGAAATTTTTAAATTCAAAAGTGTGTTCACAACTTAGTTGATTACCCAAAAGTTTTGGTGAGAAGATGTTGAATCTTCTCGATGAATTTGGATAACTTATGTCCTTGGAATATCTTAACAAAAAATCTTATATAGTAATGGAAAGATTGACAACTAATTTTATATTCTTGACTTCACTCACTCATCTAAAAATAAAATGTTTCTCTTAATTTTTAGGTGTGGCAATTGATGCTTTGGTTAAGATAAACTTAGTGGTATTGAAAATCAATGAAAATATATTGATGATACCACCATTGAAATTGAAACAGTGTCATGACCTCTCTTCCCGCACTGTGGACTCATGCTCATACATTAAGTGGATTTGGACCTCATTGAGTCAAAATATGTTGATTTTCAAGATAACTTAACTTTTGTGTTGATTTCAAAGGTCTATCAGGTAGATCGACAGGAAATTGTGGAAGCAAGATATGATTTAATTAATGTTATTTCCTTTCGTAGAAATGTATATATGCAATGTTGTCATGATTTATGATTATGAATATGGAAAAATTAATGAGATGAATGGATTCATATTGGAAATCATCAAAAGTTATTTTTTTAATAAAAAGGAACTTTTCTTTTATTTTATTACTTTAATTTTAGAACATTCAAAATAAACTATATTTCATAAACAATTTAATATTTTAATTATTTTTAATTAATTATAAAATATAAATAATTTTAGGTTATTAATTAATTACATTTAATTTAAACCTAATAAATGTTAAGATAAGACTAATTTAAATTAATGTAATATATAGAGAACAATAATAAAATTCAAGATCAAATTAAAATCACTCCACCTCTAAAACCATCACCACTTTAAACTCATACCACTTATAAAGGATTTGCCACATCACCACCACATAAGTGATAGTCAATAAACTATTGAGTCAAGTTAAAAGCCAATCCGAAAGAGAGGATAATGCTTGGAGAACTACAACATAAAGAAATAGTTAAAAACCACAATTCAAGGGTGAAAACAAATCAATGGACCATGAGGGAGAGATTTTCCATATGAAAGAAATATAATTTGCATGAATAAAAGTTATAAATAAAGATCAGTGACTTAATAAATGGTAGGGAGAGATTATTGACACATAAACTGCCACATCAACCACATAAAAAGATAGTTAATTATAGTTAAAAACCATTGACTACCACTTAAAGGAATAGTCCAAAAACCATGATGAAGGGAAAATAAACAATCAGCACTAAAGTGAGGGGATGTTTTGTGAAAATAAAAGGTTATAAAAGAAGATCAACATTGAAGCTGGAGGGGATCGATGCTTGAAGAGGGAAGTACACCAATGCTTAAGAAAAGGAGGAACATTTAGAAGAGAGGAATAAATAAACCAATGCATGGAAAGGAAAGGTAGAGAATCGACACCAAGTAGAGGAAGAGTGACACATTGAAAGGAAAGAAAGAGGCAATGCACTACTCCTACAATGACTATCTTGATGAATATAATGAATACATTTTTATCAGATTTATATTTACCAATATTAAATCATTATATATTAGAATATATAATGAATAGTTTTTATCGTATAATATTAAATCAATATGTGTGTGTGTGTGTGTGTGTGTGTGTGTGTGTGTGTGTGTGTGTGTGTGTGTGTGTGTGTGTGTGTGTGTGTGTGTATTCACAATAATATTAATTATAAGTTTAATATGGTTAATACTTTATGTTAATATTAGTGTAATTCTATGTATTTAGACCAAAAAAATAGAATATATCTAATAAATTAACGTACTCAACATATATGCTACATTGGTATTCACTACTTAAGATGTTATTAATGTTTTAAATTTAAGGGTCTAATTCATTCTTCAAGTCTTTGCATCCTTGACTGCTAGTCTATAAATTAAGATTACATTTGTGATAAATCTATGATTAAATTTTAAATTACCCTCAATTATTAATCCCCCTGCATCTAATTATTTTATTTGTCATGAGTAAGATGGCCTACTAATAAAATTATATCTTATCAAATATAACATTGTAACCATATCGACAAATAATAATATACTCTTCATAAAAGTTTTATTTAATATTGAGTTTATATAATTATTTGTGGATAAGTTATCTTTTATAAAAGTAGACTAAAGGTATAAATGACAAAGAAAAAAATAATAACATTGTTTTAAATCAACATAATGACTAAACTAGGAGATTATGTTACATATTTGTTTTTTACCTTCCTACTCAAGAATTTGCTTTTGAAATATAGTGCATTAGTTTATTTCAAGTATTTATCCACTTTTAAATTTCAAACATAGACCAAGAATTTATGTTTAAATAAGACTACATAGCATTTAGTATTAATTGATACTTTTGGCTCATATTTATAGGTAATGCCATTGCACTTGAGTTATTGTATCCATAGCCTAAAACAGTTATAATAATGATGTATGAACATCATCCTTATAAACCGTTAGGGAGAAATAAGGACCATGTCATGTCATTAATACCAAGGGGTGGGATAATTCCTCTTGGTCAATAAATACTAATTAACATAACCAAATAACTTAAACTACCTTAAACGATTTTGACTTGTGAACTTATGAAACAGAAATAGAGAAATTATATTTTTTATTCAAAACTTGATACCACCAAAAAAGAGTAATAAAAATTAAGATTGAGAATGTTAAACCAATTATTATCAAAAAAACACCAACCATATGGCTCTTAGATAATGAAACATTGGGAATAATAATTATACAGATTAAGTTGTCTAAAAAAAGGATAAAAAACATTGTTGATGTAAATAAAAATTGGAAGGCGATGTAGCTTGAAAATGTTAATTTTTATTTTTTTGTTAATATTTAGGGCTAGTTTAGTTAAACAAGTATTTAGTCACTTACATTGATGTTTTTATGCTTCTATTAGGTAGCAATCATAGAGAAACTATCTAGAAAATTGGGCCCTAGAAAAGGCTACATACCTAGATCTACAGTTCACATGGAATTTAAAATAGAAAAAAAAATTACATGCATACTACACCTTGCTCCTATTAATAAATAGGTATGTACATAGTTTGGAAAGCAAATGATGTTTTTAGTATGTAGGTGGATAGAATGTGTTTAGGTTTATACACTAAATAAGATTAAACTTAAATAAAAAGGCAAGACCATTATAATAAGACCCTAGTATAGATAATCAAAGCAAAGATAAAAAATTTGTGATATAATCAAAAGGATCTAGTTAGATCGTCATAGTTCCTGAAACCTTAGACAAAATTTTGAGATAAAATGTGACTATTTATTATGTGTTTAATACTCATATCATGATGAGCTTTGTGCTTATCCAGTAGAGATGAGTGGTGAATATTGAGTGACTCAAGATCCAGTTGATCTCGATGAGTCAAGTCTCTGACTATAGCATAACTTACTCATGTGTAGATGCATAACTTATATGGTTAGATTCTTGTCATTTGGAAACAAATAATAGATGTCTAACACATATGGTTAGATGTTTGTCCAATTGGCAAAGGATATCTGATAGGATTAAGTATACCCAAGTTACATTCATAGACAAACATTAATTAAATAAATAAATATATTTTTTAAGATAGGATTGGTCCCTACATTTTGGTATCAGAGCCTAGGTTCAAAATCTAGGCCTTAATCCTACTATAACCTATGCCTAGTAAAAGATTATTTATTGATGTTAACTTCTTGAGAGACCTAAAAACTAAGAGAAACTAATTTGGTTAAAACTTGTTTTTCAGACATGGCTGATGGAAAAACTTCAAGGAAAGGAAAAGTAAAAATAACAAAGAACAAAGGGAAAATGGAAAATGGAACTTTCATCCACTTCTAAAGAATTCATTTATATTTTGGACTTGGATATAGTAGCTATAATTTAGAGTAAACTCAAATATTTCAAAGTGGAGCCAATTAAAATAAAACTAGCTATGATTGAACCTATATTCAAATGTCTATTTAAGATGCCCTCAAAAATAAGATATTTTCTATTTGGAATAGGTTTTGATGCATCGTACATAAGCCCTGAAGTATGTAAGGAATATAATCAATGCCACCGATATGTTGTTCACTCAAAAGATGAAGTTCTCAAAGAAATAGAACTAGATGAAGATAATTCTATTTATAAGGATTTTGAATCAAATTTATACAAACATCTATATTTTATATTCATAAATCTTATCCTCTATAAAACTAAGAACTCTATGTAATAAAAAAATGAATACGATTATCATTTACTTACTTTTTATCAATCATATGTGTGACTATGATCAATAATATAATCTATGATAAAAATTAGAGTTATCCAAAAGAGAGATATGATGTCAATTATCTTGAATAAAAATTTAATGGATTGTGTTATTTCTATCAGGAAACCAACTGGTAAGACCTAAGTCATCAACTAGGAATTGAAGGAAAAATGTGAGATACACAGAACCCAATAATGAAAATGTTGAATAATAGGTTCCAAAAAATAAAGAGATGGGGATAGATGCCCTCATCAATTTGTTGACCAAGAATATAGATAAAATATACTCACTTGATTAGGTGATTAATGATCTTAAGTTAAGGCAAAAAAATATAGAAAACATATTAGAACCTAACCTTGATAATCCACCTTAAGAAAATCCACCACCAGTCAATGAAATAGAGGATGTAGCTCCCAAAATTGAAGTTCCATTTTCTGATCTAAGTAAGGATTTGAAGAAGTTTTTACCCCCTAAGTTTGATGGGAAACAATTAGGTGAAGGATCTAAGAATTTTCTAAAAGAGATGAAGAAGTACTTTGACTTGAGAAACTATAATGAGAAACTAAGTTGTTGTAGGGATCTTACCAAATGTCAAGAGAGGTAGCTAGTTGGTGGACTAACACAAAGGAGTTGAATGGAATAACCATGGAAATTTTGACTTGGCATCAGTTTAACTACCATTTCAAGAAGAGATGGTTACCCTAATTATTATTTGATGAAAAGATTACTAATTTTCACAATCTAAGGCAAGGAGGCATGTCGTTATAATAATATTAGGATAGATTCACCAAATTACTTATGTATGTACCCATGTAATAGAAGGATAAAAGAGGTCGAACTAGAAAGTTCATCCTAGGACTGAATGCAAACATAGGAGTAGAAGTAGATATGCATAGACCTAAGAACATGAATGAACTACTAGAAAATTCTCTCAAATAGGAATTAAAATTGTAGGCCCTAGCTACAATAAGACAAAAATTTAACAATGATAGAAACAAAGCCTTCAAAAGGAAACCATATTTTAGGTGAGAGCAAGTTGTGGATAATAACCCAAGAGTAAATCCAATAGGCAGATCACCCCCACCAAATCAAAATTAGAGAAATACTTCTAAAATTAAAAAAAATGGGGGAAGAGATAATAACAAGAATAATCAAAGGAATTACAATCACCCAATGTATCTATCATGGATTTTTGGTGATGCCCCAAGGAACCTAGTACCAAAAGGCCCTCTAGGAGGATGTTTTGATTATGGAGGAAATCACTTTTCCTAAGAATGCCCAAGGATGTAGGGATAGATAAAGGCTAATCAGCCTTAGAGGGGACCATAGTAAAGGATCAATGTTGTAGTAAAGAATCACCAAAACAGATACCAGAATGTACCAATTGAAGCTACATGTATATTATTGTGTAAACCCATCTCAATTTTCATAGATACTAGTTCATCATAATGTTTCATTTCTCCAAAATTAGTAATAAAAATGCCTCTTCTAGAGAATTGCATGAAGTCATCATGAATGTTCTAGTATGGGGATAAGGTAATCAAGGAAGTGTCTCAATGTCTACCTAAGGCAAAAATACAATTTCTAGATTTTAAGACTAGCTTAGACCTATTTGTAGCACCCTTAAGAGCCTATGATGTAATAATAAGAATGAGTTGTCTCACCAAGCATCGAGATGAAATAGACTTTTATATCAAGTTGATTAGGTGTTATAATGATGAGGGAAAGTGGGTCATGATTCAAGGGGGTAATATGTCGATAAAATTAGAAACCATATTAGCTATGCAGCTAAACAAGGAGAGAAGGAATGGAGCTCTAATTTTCATGGTAATGATAAATGATAAGGATGAGAGTGAAGACAAACTAACTCTAGAAGGGTATCTATTCCTAAGGTAATTTAAGGACGTGTTTCTTGAATAATTACCTAGAATGCCCCATAAGTAAGAATTTAATTTCTCAATTGATATTCTACCCAGAGCCGAGCCAGTTTCTAGATCACCCTACAAAATGAACATAACTAAATTGATGGAATTTAAAATTTAGCTAGAGGAACTCTTGAGTAAAGGATTGATTAGACCAAGTGTGTCTCCTTGGGGAGCGTCAGTCTTATTTGTTAACAATAAAGACGAAACTCTAAGATTATGCATTGATTATAGAATGTTGAATAAGGTCACGATTAGAAATAGATATCCCTTACCTCATATAGAAGACCTTTTTGAGAAAATAAAAGGAGAAATGGCTTTCTCAAATATATATCTTCAATTAGGATATCATCAGCCAAGAATAAAGGAGGATATTCTAAAAATTTATTTGAGTACTAGATATGGACACTACGAGTTTACGACAATACCATTTGGGGTAAAAAATGCTCCTTTGGCATTTATGATCTTAATAAATAGTGTGTGATTTAATTACCTAGATAAGTTCATCTTTGTGTTCACAGATGACATTCTGATTTACTCTAAGAATGAGGAAGAGCACTTGACACATCTTTAATTAGTTCTTCATAGGTTTAAATAAATTCAATCATATGGTAAGTTCTCCAAATGTGCATTCTTTAAAAAGGAAATTCATTATCTAGGCCACGTCATATCCAAAGAAGGAATTGCAGTAGATCTAGACAAGATAAAGGCAATAATGGAATGGCCAATCTACAAGAATGTATCAAATGTAAGGAGTTTCATGGGGTTAGTAGGATATTATAGGAGATTTATTGAAGGTTTTTCTAGGACTGCCAACCTAATTACAACATTGTAAAGGAAAGGTAAGAAGTTAGTACGGATAGAGTAGTGTGATAAAGATTTGTATATTTTGAAGGAGAAGTTGATGATGGTACCCATCTTAAAGGTACTAGATCTGAATGGACATTTTATTGTTGTAACAGATGCATCCATTGAAGGATTGGGAAGATTACTCATTCAGAATGATGGTGTAATTACATATGAGTTCAATAAATTGAAAACACATGAAGTAAATTATGACCCTCATGATTTGGAACTGGTAGTAATTTTTCATGATTTATACAAGTGGAGATATTTATTTATTGGGAAAAATTTTGAACTAAAAACTGGCCATCAAGGGCTAAATTACATATTAACTCAACCCAATCTAAATTTTAGGAAAAAAAAAAGGTGGTTAGATTTCTTGAGTGAGTATGATTTCTAAATTGAGTATGTCAATGGAAAAGAGAACGAGGTTACTAATCCTTTGAGTAGGAGAAAACACCTAATGAGCATAACAATGCTTAGATTTAATCTAAAAGGAAAAATACTAGAAGGAAAAAATCAAGATCTTTAGTATAATCAAGTGAAAATAATGATATAAGAAAATGTAGAAGAACCAAAAGCTAAAGGATATACCTTGGATGGTGAGGGTTTACTTTGGTATAAGAATAAGACCTATGTTTCAAATTTAGAAGACTTAAGGAAGATAATTTCTACTAAAGCTCATGATGCACCCTACTTAGGTCATCTAGGGGTAAATAAACTATATGACAATCTTAAGAAACTACACTTTTATCAAGGGATGAAAAGAGATATAGTATTATATGTATCATGATG
>JARHVA010000406.1:137500-140000 GCA_037957365.1 Torreya grandis
TTACAAAATAGAAATGAATAAAGTACATTTCTTATTCAAAACTTGGTACCACCGAAAAGGAGAAATGAAAATCAGGAGTTAGAATGTTAAATCAATTATTATCAAAAAACCACCAACCATATGGCTCTCAGATAATGTAAATTTGAGAACAATAATTATATGGATTGGGTTTTCTAAAGCAAGGATCAAAAACATTTTTTATGTAAATAAAAGTGGGAAGAGAATGTAGCTTTCAAATGTTAATTTATTTTCCTTGTTAAGATTTATGGCTAGTTTAGTTAATCAAGTATTCAATCACTTAAACTGATACTTTTACACTCCCATTTGAGTATCGATCATAGAGAAACTATCTGGGAAACTAGGCCCTAGAAAGGGATATATATCTAGATTTACAGTTCACATGAATCTTAGAATATAAAGTAGAACTACATTAATACTACACCTTGATCCTATTTGAAAGTAGGTATGTAGGTGGTTTGAGAAGATAAGGACGATTCCAGTACGTAGGTGAATAGAATGGGTTTGGGGTTGTGCACTAAAAAAGACTAAATTTAAATGAAAAGAAAAGACCATTATAATAATACCCTAGTTTAGATAAACAAAGAAAAGATAAGAATTTTGTGATATACTCAGAAGCATCCTAATTGGATCATCATAGTTCATAAGGCTTTAGGCCAAATTTTGAGGTAGAATGCGACCATTTTATATATGTTTTATACTCCTATCATGGTATCCTCGGTGCTTATCTAGTAGAGATGAGTGATGAATAGTGAATGACTCAGGATCTAATTGATCTTAATGAGTCATGTCTCTAGTCAAATCATAACTTACTCATGTGTAGATGCCTAACTTGTATGGTTAGATGGTTGTCATTTAGAGAATGATAATAGATGCCTAACCCAAATGGTTAGATGTTTTCCTAGTTGTCAAAGGATATCTGGTAGGATTAAATATACCAAGTTACATTTCAAGACAAACATTAATTAACCCAAAAAAATTATGTTTTAGGATAACCACACTTTATTTAATTACTTATGATGAGTCCTTATTTACATATTTATTTATTTATTAATCATTATTCTTATCTATTTAGTCACTATTGCATTGCAAGAATTGGCTTGTGTAAAAATAGAGTATAGTGCATTATTTCATAGTGAGAATAGATTTATACGTATTAATAATGATGGGCAAGGCACATATTAGCAATGTTGTGAATTTGTAGGTGGTTCACAATGTATGTCCTACAATAGTATAGGTTGTTAACAATGTACATCCTATGAGGGGTGTTTAAAAAAACTGTTGGGGTATCTTTTGAAAATGAATATGCCAAACTCATCTAGTTTCCATCTCCTAGAAGTGATAAGAATGACATCAATCATATCTATATATGACTTTGTGATATGCCCCTAACTAAATAAATCCAATAGTGTAAATATTTGGAAATATTAAGGAACTTTTAATAGCTACTATTAAAATAAGCGTACCTAATATTATAAAACATTCCAAAAGTAAAGAATTGTGCATGCAAATTTATGTATTAGTTATTTTCATTATAAATAATTAAATTATAAAAATCAAAATTTAAGATTCTTATGATTATTTTATCCAACCTAGAAGGCCACATCATTAAACTAAATATGGAGAATAATTACTCATTCACTTGATTTTTTACCCAATTTTTGGATTCACTTATTGTTTAATTAATAATGTTGACTAAAAATTAGTATTTTTTAAAACAAAATTAGTAAAATATTAATGTTTTAAATGGACCTTTCACATGATTTTAAATTTATTTTTACTTCTCCCATTCTACCTTGATAATAAGCTCCCTTTATAAATGACAATAACCTCCTTTTTAATGCATGCCCTATAGGTAACTATAATGTCTAAAGAAGTATTTTCTTGACATTCTAAATTTTGAATGTTAACATTGAAATATATGTTGTATTTTGAAAGAATAAAAATTATATAGTTTTTTGAGTTGAAAAATGACAAAGAGTAATTCCTTAACTAAATTCAATAATTTTCACATTAAAAAAATGTCTTTTCTGACATATTTGAGAGTTTCTAACCAGCAAACCACTCAATATCCATGTATAATTATTATTTGAATTATTTTTAATGAGTTCTTTACCAAAATCAATTCCAAAGGCTAATACAAACTTTGAGGAAATATTATTGTTGCATTTCAGTGATTTCAAGAAAACAAGGTGACATTTCACATTAGTTTTGAACTAGATGTAAGATGTGTTGATGGTTATTTCACAAAATTCAAGGGGTCACTAAAATGTTTTAATCTTTCCCTCATTATGGCTTGACAAAGTACATACTAAAATTGTTCCTTTTTTTTCTATTAAATGAAATATAGGTTGTAGATACAAACTCCATTTTTAAACCTCGTATTTTAAAAGTAAAGGTCATGAACCAGGTTAGAAGATAAAATAGGAGACATCAAAACTTATCTCTTTTAAATCAATTTTATTTTCATAATGCATCTAAA
>JARHVA010000406.1:150000-160000 GCA_037957365.1 Torreya grandis
GTTGATTCCACATGGTGAGGTCTAGATGGAGGGCATGCCAAAAAACACTCATTCAAAACAAGGGAACCGATCACTCCTCTATTCCATCCTTGAAAAAAAGTAAAATTCAAGTACTAGGGACATCAGTAAGTAAGGAGGAAGCATTTGGGAGGGTAAAAAAAATAAGCATAGTTGGGAGATGCTATGTCCAATGGATTAGGGGAGGGAAGACCATGGTTTCTGTATTTTGAATCTAGTATGGGTAGGAGTATGGATGAAGCCATTCCAAAAGAATCACTATAATATTAAAATACTATTTTTCTACATTTTGATTCTAGTATGGGAGGGTGGACTAGGGTTTTTGCATTTTGATTCTGGTATGGGAGGGTGGATTAGGTTTTTTTACATTTTGAATATGGTATGGGTGGGAGCAGGGATGAAGTGATGAGGACTATGTGCAAATAAATAATATTAATTATATATGAAAATAAATATTATAATATTATATTATTAATATAATATTTCTATAGTATATAATTTATAATTAATATATTATATTATAAAATATATAAAATTATGTGTGTGCATGCATATGTGTGTGTGTGTGTTTAAAATTGTGGTGTTAAATTGGCCATAGTGGGTTATTTAGTCCTTTATCATGGTTAATGACATGGTGTGGAAATGGTAGCTACCATAAAGTTTTAAAATCAATAAATGCCATGTTAAGCACACACATATAAAAATACATGCCTATGGTTGAAAGGATAAATATGGCTCACATGATATATAATTTGGTGGATCTCATTAGTGAAGATATAATCACAATGCATGCAAATTTACTGAATATGAACCCTTTCATGAATTTTTTAATGTGGCTCATTTTCATCAAACCTAACATTAATACTAAAAGGTCAATTTACCTATCTTTTGTGATCTTATCCACTCTCAATTTACTTTGAAATTGTTTTCTTCCATTGCATATACATTGTTTAAACATTTGATAGTTATCAGCAAGATCAAATGATGCATTATGTTATCATCAACCACTACAGAGTTTATTATTATCTATTTTTATATATGTCTATGTACACACACATGTGTGTGTATGAATGCATACACACACACACACTTGCATACACATATATGAATACTAACATATGTGAAAATATTGTGTTGAATTAACCATTATATGTTAATATTTAATCCTTAACCACACACTATATAGTTAGCCACATGATGTGGAAAATAGTACTACCAAAAAAATAATGAAATAAATAAGTGGATTATTAAGTAGACATGTTAAAAGAAGTGCCTATTGATGAATGAAGAAATATGACTCACCTTTTAGATAATTTGAAAGATCTCAGTGATGAAGATATAATCAAAAGTCATTCAAATTGGTTTAATATAAATGTTTTCATGAATTTTAAAATGTGGGTTGATTATATCGATGCTCATATACATATTAAGGTCAATTTATGTATCTTACGTGATTTTATCCATTATTAAGTTACATTAAAATTATGTTCTTCCATTACATATGCAGTATGTTAGTATTTATTAGTTATGAGAAAGATAAAATGATTTATCATGTGAAAAAAAGTCCATTCTAAGGTTTAAGATTCTCTACATTCGCTTATTTGCATATAAATTACATCCCAACATAATTATTTTATTCTTTAACTACCATGCCTTCAAACATACTAAGAACACCATAAAAGGTGCAATGATATGAGAATGATCCTCCTTTTTCAAATAGGTATAATTTATAATGATTTTTCAACCAAAATAGTATAATACACTCTAAGATATAATATTTTAATTCCATATTCATATCTACAATTAAGTCATTCAAATTATGTAATAGTATGATGCATTTGGGTTTCACTGTTGAGGAAAACAATGCAAGAAAAAGACATAAATATCATATAAATTTGGATTTGGTCTCCAAGGGGTAATTTTGTGGTTATGTTAGGTATTTAAACATTTTTCAATAAAATACAACTACCATTGTGTTTTCCATAATGAACAAACCAAATAAACTACCATTGTCATTGTCCATAGTGAACGAACTAATGGGAATCTAATATTGAGTGAATCAATGGAAATAGGAATAATGAAATTCATATTATTTAGATATGAATTTATAGTTAAATCTTGGAAATTAAAATGCCTCTAATATAATAAAATTTTATTTATTTTTCATATTTAAAAAAGATATATGACAATGTTTTTATTTAACAGAACCTTGGGAAAGGGGAAGTGGTACACTTCCAACTCTACGAGGGTTATTAAGGGTGCTTACATGTGTGTGTGTGTGTGTGTGTGTTATAATTAACCTATAATATGCAAGGTTTATATATATATATATATATATATATATATATATATATATATATATATATATATATATATATATAAACCTTGCATATTATAGGTTAATTAAAACACACACACGCACACACGCACGCACACACACACACACACACACACAAACTCTTAATAACCACTTATTCAATGAAGTGCACATGAAACTAGATGTATTAGTTGTTTTCATTATTCGATTAACATGATTTGTTTAGAAAAAAATTAAACATAAGAAACTCAAAAAAAAAAAATTTATTGAATTGTAGTTTTATTAACTAAATATTGAGAATATTTAATTTATATTTTTATCTTTTTTCATTTTCATGTCTTATCTACTTTTATAATATTGATTGAAAACAAGAATTTATATCAAGTAGGTTGTAGTCTAATGCTGAGGATGATGGTGTAAAAGGTGTTGCCTAGCCATCCACCAAAATAAAAATCTAAAGAGATTAAAAAAAGAGATAAAACCAGGATCATGTTTCAGGTTTTTAATAGAAAAAAAATAAGAATTTGAAAAATATATATATATACTGAAATCTTAATGCTTATAAAAGACTTTTCACATCACTCCAATGTTATTTTTACCACTTCCTTTATACTTTGAAAATAATCTCTTTAAATTATCACATATTGTGTAAATAACTAAAATATGTAAACAAATATTTTTCACATTCTAAAGTTTGAAAATTAACTTTGTAATATATGTTGTATTTTTAAAAAATAAATATTAATTTTTTTATAAAAAAAATATATTAATATCATAAAAATTACTAAAATTAATTTCTTAAATCAATTTAGTATTTAACATATTAAAAAAATTTAAAAAAAAAAAAATCCACATATATTTGAAACGTATTATCCAACCAACCAATTACTATCCATGTATAATTATTAATTTATTGAATTTTGAGAAACCATATACCAAAACAAATTACTAAGGTTAATACCATTTTTGACGAAATATTAGTGTTACCTGTCAGATTTTAAGAATATGAAATGACATTTGAAATTATTTGTAAAGTATTTATAAAACGTGCTGTTGGTTGTTTCAGAAAATTTAAGTCATCATTGAAAGGTTTTAATGTTTCATTCATTGTGAATTGACAAAGACAGATTAAAAATGTTTTTATATTCTTGCTCAAAAGGAAATGCAAGTGCGAGATAGAAACTTCATTTCAAAACAATCTTTTGAAATTTAAAATTAAGAACATGATCAAACTAAAAGAGGAGAAACCAAAACTTCTTTTTTTATAAATCAATTTTTTTCCATAATGCATTGAAATTTAAATTTGTTAGTTAATTTTGTTTAGGTCTGGTTAGATCAAATTGATTAATAATAAAAAATTTCAACATGTACTTTTGTAAAATAATCAAATCACTTCAAGGGCATATTCCCATATCTTAAAGCAAGGTTCACATTTTTTTTTTGCCACTGCATATTTGATACTAGCATACTCAATTGTATTTTATAACTCACATAGTCTTATTTTACTTCAAATATTAAGTAGCACTTTGGAATAATTCATAATGACGTTCTGATTACTGCATATCTTTTTTTTATATCTTAAGTTTTATTAGAGTATTATACATGTTATTTATGGGGAAAAAAAAAAGAAGTGAAGTTTTAATGAATATGCAGACTTCAAACAAAGGCAATTGAAGACTTGAAGTATTATGTAATTACACAACTACAATATAATATAATGTTTCTATGTATATAACTTTGATTGGACATGGTAAAGTCAAAAAGAAAAATAAAAATTTAAAAGCTTATAAGTTCATTCAAACTCGTGTAATTATAAAGGGCATTTTGAATATTCAATGTAAAATTTACATTTCAGGAACTACATGTTTGCAAGGCAATGAGAAGTTACCATAAATATCATGTTAAATTTATACAGAAAAGGTAAAAGAATTGAAGACCTGGACTCCATAATTCACATTGCACAAGATCTCACCACTTAGCCACGATACATGTGAAGATGAAAGTAATCTGAATTTTAATAGGTATGAAAGAAAATTCAATATCTAATGCATTGACAGAATCTATGATCACCAATATGAATATCAAAAATAGTTTTAATTTATAATTTATGATCAATAATATGAATATCAAAAATAATTTTAATTTGCATCATTTAATAGTTATTTAAATGTGAAACATAATAATCTTTAAGATTTTAATTGAGATCTATAAAATGTATAAATTAATAATGATTAATATAATCTCTTCTTATTTACAATTCATCCTTATTATTATACATATTTTACATATAGAAAATAAATTATACTATAATAATATAATATCTCTATAATATATAGATTCCCACATAGTCATGAGAAAGGTCACAATATTCCTTATCTAAAATATTTTGTTTTACTTCATAAAATGATAATAAAATACTCACATGATTATGATACTAAATTACTTATATAAAGTGTCCATATTATTCGCATGAATAAATACTTATTTTATAATTGTGGCCTAAGCCATCTATTTATTTGAAGAAAAAATAAAAAAACAAAACAGCATGCAATTTAATCAATAACACATTTTTATACCAAAATAAATCATACTCGAGACTTTAACGAGAAGAGGTTGAATCACGACCATCGAGCAACCTCAACTAAAAATAAAAATAAAAAAAGTTTTATCTATGTCAACAATGGTCATGGAGTAACTATGTCCAAATTTTTCAGATAATTCATGGGGTTCACACACCTCAAGGTCTTTGGAAGATTTCATAGAAACCACAAATAAATGTAAAGAGTTTTAGGCCACCATAAAAGCACAACAATTTATTCTATTTTTATAAATTGTCAATGAACTATAACTTGACACTTTTTTAACTAAATTAAATCCATGTCTCCCAATTCATTATATGACAAACATGACCCATTTTACTCCATGACCTAATTTCTAATACATCCCTAAAAGGTGAAATAGTAATGGGGAGTTCATGATGATCCATGACTATGGGATTGTAATACATTTCAGAATGATTCAGGCAGATAGCGTTAATTAAATAGGTTTAAAATGATTTTATATAAAAAATAGTTGTGAATGTTAAATGAAATGAAAGTATAATTTAAAAATGAAAAAAGAAATCAAATAATAAAACTGATAATTGATAAAAAAATATTAAAAAAATTATATTATATTAAATTGAATACAATATGTTAAATGTATAGAGTTTTTGTACTTCTCAAATTAATTATTTTATATATAATTTATATTACTAATTATAAATAATAAAAATGTAAATTAATATACAATAAATGGAAATGAAACGTGTCTAAGATCGTTTAAAGAGTTGACAATAACTATTTCGTAACAATTGAATGCAATGACATCATCAACTACCGTTACTAATATTCTTTTAATACAGTATTTCCACTTCAGGAATTGTGTGGCAACTTTGAGTAAGTGTTATATTTAAACATTGTTAAAGAAACTACAAATGGTATGGTTACTGTCCAAATTGAATAAACCAAAGAAACTGCCATTATCGTAAAAACAGAAAATTAAGAGTTTACTAACTTTTCTGTTTAAGATGACATGCGGCGATGTTTTAATTTACTGTATCCTTCAGTGCTATTAGGAGTAATTTGCTTGGAGCCATAACTCTCATATATAGAGTGAGCCTTGCATATTGAGGGCTAATTAAAATATAAATATTTAAAAGTGTGGAAGAATTTTTAATAGCTATATATTAAAATAAGTGTACATGAAAGTTTATGTATTAGTTACTTTCATTATTTAATTAAGTTTAAAATTTTATAAAAATTTAAACTCAAGGCTCAGAAGAATATATTTTACTCAATTAAAAAAGCCACATTTTAAAATTAAATATTGAGAATAGCTAATCATTAATTTGAATTTTTATTAGATTTTTCAGGTTCACTAATAGTTTACTTTAATAATGTTGATTGAAAATAAATATTTTATTAAATAAAAGTTTTGGATTTATCTA
The DNA here is from genome assembly GCA_037957365.1 of Torreya grandis. NCBI lineage: Eukaryota > Viridiplantae > Streptophyta > Pinopsida > Cupressales > Taxaceae > Torreya > Torreya grandis. The sequence continues at coordinate 156,324 of JARHVA010000406.1, forward strand.
TAATTTACTTTAATAATGTTGATTGAAAATAAATATTTTCTTAAACAAAATAAGTTAGTAAACTCTTAATTTTCCATTATACATTGACAATAACCTCTTTTTTAGTACATGCCTTATAAATAACTATAATATACAAACAAATATTTTTTCATATTTTAAAGTTTGAATATTAACTTTGAAATAGATGTTGTATTTTGAAAAAATAAAAATTAGTTTTTTTTTCCTATTGATTTGAGAAAAATGACAAAAACTAATTCCTTAAATAAATTCAATAATTTTCACATTAAAAAAAAAAATCTTTCATAAATTTGGGAATTACTATCCAACCAACCAATTAATATTCATAAATAATTAATATTTTAATTATTTTAACTAATTTTATACCCAAAAAAAATCTAAAAATTATATAAAATTTAAGGAAATATTATTATAGCAGATTTCAAAAAATGAGTTGACATTTCACATTATTTGAGTCACTGAAATGTTTTAATATTTCCTTTATTATGCCCTGCAAAAGGACATACTAAAACTATTTTTTTTGTTCTTGTTATTAAATAAAAATATAAATGACATACAAACTCCATTTTTAAATCCCATATTTTAAAATTTAAGGTCATGAATGAAGCTAAAAGAGGAAAAATCAAACTTCTCTCTTTTAAATCAATTTTATTTTCATAATACATTGAAAATTTAATTTATATGATAATTTAGTTTAGATTTTAATTATATAAAATAGATTGGTCATGAAAATGTCTAATATATACTCTTATAAAATAATTAAATAACTTCACAAACATATTCCCACATTTTAAATCTAGGTTCACTTTTTATTTTTAATGCCATATATACATATTCTATACTAACAAAACTAATTGTGGTTTAAAACAAAAACTAAAAGTGTTCACTATCAAGGTACACAATAATTTTTTGAAAAATTATTGTATAAAATGAAGTGACATTGCACATTATTTTTTAAACTAATTCTATACTAACTAAAAGTGTTCACTATCAAGGTACACAATATTTTTTAAAAAAAAATCAAGGGTCTTACCTTCAATGTGGCTTGACAAAGGACATAATAAAACCGATTCTTTGTTATCTCTGTTAAATGGAAATGTAGGTGGTAGATATAAACTCCATTTTTAAATTTCATATTTTGAAAGTTAAGGTGATGAAATACAAAACTTTTCTCTTTTAAATCAATTTTATTTTCACAATATATTAAAAGTTTAATTCATGTGGTAACTTAATTTGGATCTTTGTTAGATAATATTGATTGGCAATGAAAATGTCCAATATATTCCCTTTTAAATTAATTAAAGCACTTCACGGCTACATTCCCACGTCTTAAATCAAAGTTGATATTTTATTTTTCATTCCATATACATATTTTTTTGACTAGGAAAATTAATTGTGATTTAAAATAAAATCTCTATGCTAACATGTTTGTAGAGGCTTATTTACTTCAATTATTAAGTAGAACTTTGGGAGAATATGTTAGTCCATGATCATATTTTAATTTTCACATGTTTTCTTTTTATATCTTAAGGTTGTTTTTTTTTTTTTTTTATTATTATTATTATTATTATTATTATTATTATTATTATTATTATTATTATTATTATTATTATTATTATTTTTTTTTTTTTAATTTTTACCAAAAAAAATTAAAATATAAGATAAATTTAAAGTAAAGGTGAAATTTAAATGGACCCATAGAATTCAAAAAAAGGTATTGGAAAGCTTGGAAGAACTCTGTGACACTATGATTGTGATAGAATGCAAGGTTTCCACATATATCTTTTTGAATACGGTAAATTCTAAAAAGAGAAAAAAAACTTTAGAACCTTCAAAATTCATTTAGACATGAAAAGTACAAATAAGATTCAAGTAATAAACACAAAACATAAACACTAAATTTTAATTTTTCAACTCCATGGCTCCACGTCTACTAGACAATGAGAAGATACAATGTGTATTACATTTATTTGAAAGGGTAAATGTAAAATAAATGAAGATTTGAACCCAACCCAATTGACATTGCATAGGATCTCATCACATGGCCATGAAATAGGTGAAGATTAAAGGAATATATATTTAAATTGGTAAAAAGAAAAAATTAATGTTGAATGTATTCAAAAACTTTAGAATAATAAAAATGAATATAAAATTTAAAATTTATTCACATTATCTAATAATGATCTAAATGTGATACATATTAGCGTTTAAAATTCTAATTAAGAGCCATGGAAAGTGGAAATTAATATAATCTCATTTTATTTGCATTTCAAAGCTAAATATTATTTACATTTTATATAAAATAATTTATATATAGAATTGGGTCAAACTATAATAATAAAATGTCCTCATAATACACAAAGACATAGGAAAGTTCATGACATTTTTTAAGTAAGTATAAGAGAATTGTTTCACTTAATAAAGTGAAAACGGAATAGTCGTATGATTATACCACCAAAATTCCTTATGTAGAACACTCTTTATATTATTCATATGGCCTCCACACAAATTAATACTAATGTTATAGTTTGATTAATCCATTTGTTTATATATGAACTTAGATTAAGTAACGTGTAATTTAATTAACAATATATTTATATACAAAAATAAATTTTATTAGAAATTTTAATAAGGATAATTTGAGTGTGATACTTTGATATAATAACATGTGTCACAATCACGTATAACATACAATTTTAAATAAAAATAAAAAATATTTAACTTTTATCAATGATAATACTAGTCATTAACAAACTAAGTCCATAAAGTTCACACATTTCATGGGTTTCATGCACCTCACAGATTTCATAGAGTTAACATAATCTACATAATTAAATATCTAGAGTTTTGCGTCACTATGAAATATAACACCTTATTTTATAAATTTCCACACTTCACACTTTTTGAACTAATTTAATTCCATGTCTCCTAATTTATTATATGAAAAACATGACCCGATTCACTCCATGCCCAAATTTATAATGAATCCCCTCAAGGTTGATATTACAATGGGTATTCCATGATGATGCATGATCACCAAGTCACGAAAAGGTTTAGAATGATTTAAGGAATTGGCAGAGAACAGATGGATAACCTAATTAAATTGGTTTAAAAGGGTTATATACATAATTGAATTGTGAATTTTAAAGGATATGAAATTTCAATATGCATATGAACAAGGAAATCAAATATAACAATTGAAAATCATTAAATAATTATATTATAAAATTTGTATTGTGTTAAATTTTAAATAATATTTGAGAGATTAGATGTATAGATTTTATGTATTCTCTAAATTAATTCTTTTCTACATACTTCACATCACTAATTACGGATAATGAAAGTTTAAATTTAATATATAATCAAGGATAATGATGTGTCAGTAGAACCGTTAAAATAGTTGATAGTAACTACTTCATAATCATTGAGTGTAGTGAAATCCTCAACTTCCATTCTTAATAAACTATTTTTTACATTACTCCCACTAAAAGAACTGTGGGGTAGCAATGTATAAGAGTTATATCTTGTCGATTTGCACAAAACTTCCACCATGATTTCACAAGTTTCTAACATTTTCATAAAGCTAGTTAAACAACTATGACTAATTACAATAAGATATAGTGATGAAAATTCTAATATAATAATTACCTCTCTTTAAA
>JARHVA010000406.1:165000-167500 GCA_037957365.1 Torreya grandis
ATTCAAACTCAAGTTGTGGTAAATCCAAGTCCCACTGCTTGTGCTTCTCTCCAAATATGCATCTCAACAAATTTTCTAAGCTCATATTTACAACTTCTATATGTTTATCTATTTGTGGGTAGTATGCACTACTGAATTATATCTTCGTTCCCATATTATTTCATAAAGTCTTCCAAAAATGACTTAGAAATTTTGTGTCCCTATCTAATGTAATGGTTTTTGGAACACCATGTAATCTCACTATATCCTTTAAAAAGTTCTACATCTCTAGTGGCATCATTGGTTTTACTACATGCAATAAAATGAACCATCTTATAAAATCTGTCTACAAAAATAAAAAATAAATCATTACCTCTTTATGTGTTTGGTAATACCAACATAAAATTTATACCCAAATTTTTCCATGATCCCCTTAGAAATGGTAATGACATGTGAATCCCTATATTTTATGCATGTTCTTTTACCACCTAACATATCATGTATCTTGTAATATATCTTGTCATATCTCTCTTCATCTTTGGCTAAAAAAATTCTTCATCTTCTTAACCTTCCACATTCACCATCTTCTCCATGTAAATCATATAAATATAAATCACTAAATACTAGAGAGAGATCAAATTTTGTGGTGAACTCACTTCATAAGCATTGTCATTGATTTTCTTCACAATTCTACATGGGCCAATCTTCTTGTACTTCGAATTATTATATGTTCCTTTAAAAAATATATCTTTCCTCAAGTAAACCATCACTAAATCTCATTCTTCAAATATGTTTGACCTTATTTTGACATCTGATAATACTTAATATTTCTCATTACATTCATATAGCTTTATTCTTACATCTTTTTATAACTATTGTATATGTTCTACAAATGCTTTTGCATCATCACTAATTCATTTTATAATTGGTAAATATACCAAACTTAAAACACTCATAGGATTTCTCCCTTAAACAATCTAAATTTTTTATTTTCCTATTGGTCTATTCACTAAACTATTATATGCAAACTTAGTTTATGATAAATCCATGTCCCACTGCTTGTGTTTCTCTCCAACTATGCATCTCAACAAATTTCCCAAGTTCATGTTTACACCTTATATATTTTCATCTATTTTTGGGTAGTACACACTACTGAATTATATCTTGGTTCCCATCTTCTTCCATAAACTCCTCCAAAAATAACTTAGGAATTTTATGTCCCTATCTGATGTAACGATTTTTGGAGCACCATGTAATCTCACTATAACCTTAAAAATAGTTTTAAAACTCTAGTGGAATCATTGGTTTTCCTACATCCAATAAAATGAACCATCTTATAAAACTTGTCTACAACAAAAAAATGAATCATTACCTATATGTATGTTTGTTAATCCTAACATAAAATTTATACAAAAATTCATCCATGGTTCCCTAAGAACTGGTAATGGCATATACAACATTGTATTTTTTCCATGTTTTTTTCCACCTGACATATATTGTACCTTGAAATATATCTTGTCACATCTCTATTCATCTTTGGCTAGAAATACTTCTCCTCCACCAAAGCTATTGTCTTTGTCTTACCAAAATGTTTATCCAAACCACCACTTTGAAATTCTTATTATATTATCTCTTAGAAACCCAATTGGAATATATAATTGTTTACATTTGAAGTGATAACCATCCTACATAACATACTTATCATAAACATTACATGTCTCACCTATCAATGGATTCCTACATTGCTCAACTATCTTGCCAAAATATGGATCAATATCATGTACTATCTTAATAAATGTAAATCCAACTACTTCACTCACAATAGTAGTTATCAACCCTACTTTCTTACTCAAATCATTAGCTACCTAATTATATTTTCTTGATTTCTTCTTCAACACAAAAGTATGACCCTAAAATAAAGACACCCACTTTGAATGCCTACTATTTAGCTCATTTTGAGTGTTCACAAAATTAAAATCTTTGTGATCAATAAATAGGATAAAATCATTAGGCACTAGGTAATGCCTTCAATGTCTTAATTATTTTATAATGGCATGAAATTTAATATCATACATAGAATACTTTTTTCTTACCTCATTTAATTTATCATTAAAATATACTATTGGCTTTTCTTCTTAACTCAACTTAGCAACTGTTAGCCAATATTGGCTACCATAGGTGGGACTAATTCAAAACATAACTAGGTGAAACATTTCCCTTCAAATTGAGATCATAAATTAACTTTTATGATAGATTTTATAAAAGTTTAATTTTGTTTTGGCAAAATTAAGGTAACGATCTTATATTGGTTTGTGTTTGTCTAGCCTTGTCATGATTTATCCAACTAGGTTCAAAGGTGTCAAAGGTTGAGAAGACATTGTTAAGTAATTTAACATATTTCAAGTCACTTCATGTCCTCCTATTGTCCGTACAAATTCCCAAAAATATGTTGATCTCTCTTTTTTAACATTACAAGCCTTTTCATGTGTTTTATTGCTGATTGTTTAATGTTCAAGAGAGA
>JARHVA010000406.1:172500-285000 GCA_037957365.1 Torreya grandis
AACTATTCTCCATAAACCTACACTTGTTCAAATTCACATATATCTTATTTTTTATTAACAATTCTAATACCATTCTCAAATGTTGTAAGTGCTCTTTTTTAGTCTTAATGAATATTAAAATACCATAAAAATAAACCATCACAAACTTACCACTATATTTTCATAGCAATATGTTCATCACCGTCATAAATGTGTTAGGTGCATTAGATAATATAAATGACATCACTATCCACTCATATAAATCCCTAAAATCTCTCTAAATTGGGCATTTATCTTCATCACTAGTCTATGTATCATGGACTAGTTGGCCTCTAGCCTACTAGGTTGAGATGGCCATGCCTACCGTGAAGGATATCCCCTATAAAATATTGACACTCATATGATAGCAAGGGTAACCTTGGTATCCTATACATCTATCCACCCCTCATCTCCATCCATATAAATCCCTTATTCCATATCAATGTCATGGTCTAAGGACTCCCTGCTACTGATGTTACTACTAATGTTTTTATTATTTTTACTATTATTAGTACTCTCTAACCATAAATATATGATCATGGGCATCACCTAATGTATAGGTTCCTATTTTGGTGATGCCTATATTTGAAGGGCTTCTTGAATTAGGCTTTACAACTGTACATGTTTAAGCATTCGCCTAGCCTATCTTTATTGATGTGGCCTCGAATACTCACCCCTATAGTTCAACACCTGTGTAGCCTCAATCATTTAAATTGAGTCCACCAAGATAAAATAAGTACCAATCACCCCAACATCTCTTATCCCTCCCTCATATACCCATGCAACTAGCAATAAAGTAATGAGCCCCCCAACTACTATGTCTCTAGGGATGGGAGGACCCCACTCACTGATCTCCCATGACATGTGAAAAATAATGTGGCCCATCAAATACATATTTCTTCCACATAAATTATATATGCATGAAATTAGGTTGATATCTCTCTACTATGAAGTCATGATAACCTATAATGTAATATAGAATGGTCTTTTACTATGTCACATGGCTTTCCTCTCACCAACTAAAACGAATATGCATGTATGGGATCCAAATAAAATATGCGTTGACCATCTTGTTGACTGTTCATCAGTAAAAATACACATATTCTTAGTTCCCCCATCAATTCCTCCTATTAAATACCATATATAGTTTAATGTATCATATGTCATCTCCTCTCCCTGACTAGTCACTTAATCATGATGTTCTCGTAGGCCTAGATTTAAAGCAATTTATAGGGATCGATGCTCCTACCCTGATGATAAGTCATCATGTTTAATGTATATATACATAACACAATGTTATTAAGCTATAGGTAAAGTATTTGATTAGATCAATCATATCTCAAATCGCTCCTAGCAGTATTATGTGAAATAATCAGTTGCTCTTGTCAGGGAATAATATGTCGCTAGCAATAGCCATATAAATTTTAAACTCTTTATCAATCAATAGATGTTCTCTATCTTTAGGAAATATTATGTCCTCCAATGCATCAATATCAACAAATTAATCCTTAGTAATGATTCAATGATGCCAATTAGGTCCTTCATCACTACTAGATGTTCATGTTGCATCCAGTGTATAGTAGAATCTTGGATCAAAATGTGCAGTATCTACCAAACATCCTCCAAAGGACTATTTTATATAATCTAGACTTATGTCCCCAAATTTTATGAGTGATAATATTTGAAAATGAGTATTTTTTGGTTCTATGTAGGTTTCATGTGGAGAGCATGGTAATAATTTGTATGTATTCCCCATTTATTAGATTAGGGAGAATTTAAAATTATTAAATTTTGAATAATGTAGGCATATTATTGTTATTTTATTTTTAGTTAGACTATAGATAAGTCCAAATTACCTAAAATAATCCCTTCCAATGTAATTTTAGCCTCCTTGATAGGCAATTGAAATATAATTGCATTTGAGTGCCAACACTAGGTTATCACTAAAAAGTAGGATATATCTACTCAGATCATAGGTATCTACACAACATGTCATAATTTAATTGTTTATAAGAATCCTAAGGTGTCCTCTTTTCATAAGACACACAAGCACTTCTTGTGAGATATCAATACATAGACTCACTCCTACCAATCAAAAACATGTCAGGACACTACATCAAAAGGACATTTCTAGACACTACAAATAATATCATTAAAAAAAACCTAAACATCAAAAAAATCATTTTTCCTATCTAAAACACAAAAATTAACATTCACAATAGAAAATCACTTTATCTAATTGATTCCATTTGACACTTGGGTGATATCACTATTTTTCATGATGTTATCACTATTTCCTATCTCTTTGGTGATTTTGGCATTATCATTATTTAATAGGGCATTATCACAATTTCAGAGGGTGATCTCACTATTTCTCAAGGCATTATCACCATTTCCTAGTTCTTTGACCATTTTTGTGTTATTGTCATTACTTAGGTTGCTATCATCATTTGATAGTGCATTATCACTATTTTCATCACTTTCCCATCATTTACGTGAATTCTAATAAAAGTGCATTCTCATCATTATAATGTTTCCTACCCATTTTGGCTATGTTATTGATTTGGTCACAATATCACCAATTTGGTGGTGACATCACTTTTTATGTGCATGATATCACCATTTTTAAGAGTTTTGAAAATGATGACTTTGCTAAAATCCCTATTTCTACCAAGCATTAAATGTAGTAAATGAGTTTTCAAGAAAAATAAAGGTACTTACCAAATGATGCTCATGGTTGGTCGATTGTAGTCATAGACCTATTCTAGAAGGTGTGTCTATCATGGAATACATTCCATTTCACTCTAAGTTCTCACATCCAAATTTAGAGCACAAATTTTAAAGAGGGGTGGGTGAAAATGAACCATTTTCACCCCCATGGGTAAATTTATAGCTCCAAAATTGAATTTTTACCCTTGTACCTTCCCATTGCTTCATTCTTCTTCCTCAAATGCATGTTTATGGCTCCTTTGCCTGTATTTTATCCCATTTTCTTCTTATTTTTCTATTTCTTGACCTATTTTACCATATAACATCATTTTATTCTTTTTAGGGCCCATCCATCAAAATTATTTTTCATCCAATCCCTCAATGGAGCATCCTAGGAATCCAAAACATTATTTGGGGCATTGATGTGAACTCATTTTTTAGAAAATTGAAAAAATAATAATAAAATGTGAACACATCATTACTTGAAAATCAATTACTTCTTATGTGTCTCGCAATGCCCTTCAAAATAGGGTAAAAATATATACTCCACTTTCATCACTTTCATGTCAAATTTGTAATCAAAACAACTGTATGAAAAATGCATAAATTGGGTCAGAAATCATTGAAACACTCTAATACATCCACACACTTGACATGCATACTCTAAAACACATTGGGTCATCCTTGATTGGGGCAATACATTATATCTAATTTTTAGCCATGTTTAATTCATCCTAAGATAATTTTCTCCTTTATAAGTGGCATTCTCACCTAATTAAGTCAAATAATTACTCAAAATTCAATATTTCATAAAACACACAAAAACTAATTAGGATTAATTAGACAAGAAAAAAATAAAATGGCTAAATAAAAAATCCTTGGAAATTGGATAAATTCCTAATTCTTCAAATTCAAAAATTCAACAAATATCTTCATCATGACATCATCATTACATCATAAACTAAGTTGTCAAAATTTGGAAAATATCAACATAAATACAAAAAATATCAAAAAATCAAACCTTAATCAATGCAATTTTTATCCAAAATATTAATTTCATTTACTATCCAAATTGGATTGATCCTCAACAACACATCTAAATTATCATCCAAAGGCTGAAATCATTCTTGAAAAGTTATAAATAGAGGGGTCACCTTATACTCTTATAAATAATTTTTAATGGAAAGTTAATCTTCCAAATATAATAATAAATTCACCATTTTTTCTAAAAAAACCATCCAAATCACAAGCAATCAAGGGGAGATGTTTTCTATATGATGTTTCAAGATTGAAAAATATGTCATTTACTACAATCTAGGGTCATCATATATACATCTGGATTAGAAGATGACATCTACGTAGAAGGAATAATTGACTTTGGTTTGTCTTTTAGTTGCTAGTTTCTTGCTTCTTATACCTTACCCAGATGAGGACCATGCTTAAGATTTCATGTTTCTTATTATTTTCATGTTTTATTTAGTGACTAAAAATAACTAACCTCCTTTGGAATCCTATGTTTATGATAGGTATTATAATACTATAGGTTTCAATTCCTATTCTTTTGATTATTTTGACATAATGAGATAAATTATGTTAAATAAAGTATAACTAGTGTATACAAGAAACACCTATATAAATCAAATAAACCAACAAAATAATATTTACATTAGTAAAATAAACATAGATTTAAATGATTGATAATTGAAATAAAAAACCCTGTACAGGGTTAGAGAGAGATGCATACTTTAACCTGACTTACCTAAGTCTTAGAACTGATTAAAATGCTAGAACAAAGTTTAAAACTAGCACAAATCATCCCTTGTGGATTTGATTGTGTTTTTTTAAAAGGGGAAGAAATTAAAAAACTATGTATTATCACTTGGGATGAAATTTACATTTGATTATGATATAGTGTTATTAATAGCTATATGTTGGTAAAATTATTACTTATACTAATTTTAAAGACTTAAAACTTTATTGTACTGATAGGTGATGGGAAGAATAATAGGTTATCTTGATATGGTGTATGCACAGAACTATTGAAAATTGATCTCTTTTATTTTAACCTTAATTCACCACAATATTTCTATAATATAAAAAAAATCAAGATTACTGGCTTGAGCCTCTCCTAACAAGTGCATCTATGTCAAGGTTGATTATACAAATGAATTAAATATTTTATCAATATTCAAATGGGAATTAATCATTTTTCATAGAAATTCACCTATATCAACCTTTTGAACACATGTTTTTTATGTCAATCAGTAAACCATATGATTTGAATATATCCCCTTATGTTATACTCAAGGTAAAACTTCCAAGCATGCACCACCTGAAAAGCAAAAGGTGGCTGAAAATAATGATGGGTGGACTATTATTACAAACAAGAAAGTCATTATCAGGAATAAAAACTTTAAAAAATTCTTATTTATAATATAAAAATATTATTGTCTAACAAAAAATAAAAGAGTGTTGTTCCTCTTCCATTACTTATTATTCAACATTAGGGTTCACAAGATGCCTCTTGGAGTCATTTTTATCAATACAATCAAATGCATTTAGGAATTTTAAGTTTTGGGATTTCCTCAACTAATTCTCCAACCAAATGATGATCATAGACAATGCCTCATTTGTATTTCAAATCACCTAGGGAAGAGAATGGGGATAAATGTCACTCTTTTTCACTAATTTATTGTGACACCAAAACCCATTATTGAAAAATAATATTTTCATGTCAGATTTAGAAGAATAATTTGAGAATGGAGATGAATAAATTCAAACTAAGGGTACTTGTTAATGATTCATCTCTCCAGTTAAAATGGCACACTCATAGGCAAAGGAAAAAAATTGTGTAGAGGATTATCAAATAAATTAGATCAGAGTGGAAGGTGGTCTAAGTGCAACCTATGGGAAGTGATCAAGGAGGTGAAGTAGAGAGTAGATTATGGTGCTTGGTTAGGGAGTGAGGAGGAGAAATCTAAGGGTAAGTAAATTAGTCAAAATGTTCACAATGGAGTGGCTTTAGGAGAAATTAATACTACCCTTTGAAGGAGGAATTTATCAATTGTGTGGTTTTTTAATGCAACGATGAGGTTGAAATTGAATATATAGATCCCTTCAAACCAAATTCTATCTCAAGATGGTGGCAGTGGAGTGGACCGATTAAAATATCTTACAATTGTGTTTAAAGGAGTGATTTTTTAGGTCAACCTAGAAAAGTTAAAGGTGAAGGGTTTGATAACAAAATTTATCAACAAATGTCCATCCATTTTTGTAGTCTAATTATGGGTGGAAAAATATTGAGGTCTAGGTATCATCCTTAAGTTCCTCTCAAAATGTTTTTTCACACTTATTTATCCATTGGTTTAAATTAATAATAAAATATAGATGGGGGTTCATGGATGATGGAGGATGTTAGACTATCACTTTAACCCTATTTCCCTAATTTCAATCCTTTTTCAATGAAATAATGTTGATTACCTTTTTGGATTCATCTGTATGGCCTCCCAATTTAGTATTAGAAGAATGAGTTTATTATTCAAATTCATAGGAAGACTGGGTATTTTATGTGGCTTTACTTGATCAATAGTGAAGTTTTATTGGCTTTATATGCTATATTATGTGTGATGATTGACCTATAAGTGAAAATCCTGGAGAACATCTTATTGATATCCCTACGGGGTGTAGGGAGAAACCCATTGATGTGAAAAAGATACCCTTCTAATGTTTCAAATGTTAGAAAGTGGGGAATACTCATAGTCAATGCTAGGATAAAGGTACATCTAAAAACTGAAGTCAGTCTTTTGTACAATTATTGGTCAATAGAGAAATAATGTGTATCAACATAATAAGCAGTAGATGGATCCTAGTAAATAATTGGGGCGAGAAAAACCTCTAGCTTAAGGATTGAATGTGCAAGCCATGATCAATTTGAAAAATAATTTTTCATCAAGGAAATCCATATCACTTGATACCATTTTCAATTCAATTTAGTGTATTTAATATGAATCTAATAACCTTCACGAGTTATTGGACCAACAAATTGAAATTGGGGAAAATGATGAATTTTTTGATTAAGTTTTGAAAACACAAACAAATAATTCATGTTGGGTAGGGCATCTTGAGTTATCCCTAGTGGATAGTGATTTGAGTGATGAAGAGGAGATTAATTTGATTGAGGTTCTATCCATATATAAAAATATATTGTTTGATTTCACAGCCAAACTTTGGTTCTCATAGAAAAAGATATATTTTTTTGGAAAAGTCATTATAGAAGAAGTCTCCAAAGGGAATCAATCTATTATTGAGATTCCATTATTTCCTAAGAAGTGGAGGTGAAATTCCCCTCAATATTAAAATCAATATACATTCATGGAATGTTAGGAGCCTAAATTCCCATAACAAGAGGCATGTGGTAAGATGTCAATTGGTAAAGCTAGGTTGTGATCTCTCTTTGTTTCAAGAAACCAAATTGAAATCAAATGAAGTAGAAGCTATTATGATTAAAAGTTTGCATATATGGAAGTCTTTTTTTTTGAAATATTTTGGAGCTTCTTATGGTATTACTATCATTTGGGCCCCTAATAATGTTTGGGTGGAACATTGTGGTTCTGGGGCTAATTGGTAACTCTATAAAGTTTTGGTTGTTCCTCTAACTTGTCTTTCTATCTATTTAATGTGTATGGGCCCAACTCTGTGACCCTCAAAGTTTAGTGATGATAAGATATTTTGGGGTATACATCTCTTTTATAACTTGAAAAATATGTTATTAGAGGAGGTTTCAATGTCATTCTAATTGGCTTGGATAAAAGAGATGGTTGAGGGTGTTGCACATAGTCTTAAAAGGCTTTCCCTATATTTGTTGAATTAGTTGATATGATCTTAAAAATGGAATTTTCTCTTAGATAAATTATTAGGAAGGTTATTATAACATTTTTAAAAGTTTGGATTAGTTTTTGGTCTCCCAAGAGTGTTTAAATAAGGAATTGATTTTAGAAAGCAATATTCTTCCTATATTTGGTTTATATCAGACTTCAATTGAGCCTTGGATTGTGGAAGATAAGGCTCTTCCTATGTGTCTCATCAAATTTGACTCATGTGGATGTGGTACCCAACCATCCATGATCCTGTAAAACACTACTGGAACAAGGCCCCTCATTTAGATGGAACTAAGATCTATGTAATGAGTAAAAAACTTATTGACATTAAGTCATGCATAAAATCTTGGAATTAATTATGCTTCAAAAACATATTAAATTAAATTGAAACGGTGGAATCTAAGTTGGATATCATTAATCAAATGGTAATGGCATTAGTTATGTATGTGGAGTTGTATAATGTAGTAAAATATCTCTTGTATAAATTTGATAAGATTCAATTAAGGGATGAAGTTCATTGGAAATAAAAGCTGTGGGATTTTGACTCAAATAAGATGATAAGAACATGATTTTTTTAATAATTCCACCTGAGAATGGTGATCAGTCAATCATATCTCAATAATTTCATATAGGTATGGGGTCTTGTTGGAGTCTTACTCAATAATTAAAAAAGAGGTAGTGGGTTTATTCAAAGATCTATTGTGTTGTAATAATCCTTTCTCTCTTAGTGCTCAATCTTGGTCTCGAATCAACATAATGATATGTTGGTGACCCCCTTTTCTAATCAAGAAATCAATTTTGTGGTTTTTTCTATGGGAAGCGGTAAGTCTCCTAAGTTAGATGGATTTCTAGTTACCTTATTTTAATTTTTGAGGATATTGTGGGTGATGAAGTGGTGAGCATGATCAATGAATCTCGGGTGAAACAAAAATTGGCTCTTGATATTCATAATACTTTTATTCCCTTATGTCAAAATGAGAAACTCAATCCATCCTCATTTATTTTTAGTCTTATCTCTTTATGCAATATCATCAACAAAATCATCTCAAAATCCATTGTAATATGTGTAAATCCTATTCTTGACTACTTAATTTTGAGTGTACAAGGGGGTTTTGTCTATGCATGCAATTTCAGTTAGGGTGTTATAATCACACTTAGGTTATGTATTCTCTTATTTATATTTTTAAGAAAGGTATGATTGTGAAATAAGATATCATCAAAGCTTATGATAGAGTAAATTGGATATTTCTAATCAAAGTTCTATAAAAATTTAGTTTTGACAACAAATGGTGCAATTGGGTATTTAATTGCATATCTTATCCATTGTTCTTGATCTTAGTCTTGATGGAGAGTTTTCAAGAGTTTTTGATGTCTCTATAGGATTAAGGAAATGGGATCCCCTTTCTCCTTTTATTTTCATCCTTATGATATAATCCTTTTGTCAAGCCATCTTAGGGACTCTTAAGGAAGGAATATTAAAAGTACTTAAAGTTGTTATCAATGTGGATACATTCATGCACCAATAGTTCATAGATGACATAGTGATTATTGGTTCCACTTCTATTCATTAGGCCTATAACTTGAATAATAATTTTCTTAGCTATGAGGTAACTTCAAGAAAGTTGGTGGGGATAATTTAGAAATTTATTTTGTGAATGTGGAAAATATAGTTCTAGTTCTCATTGCCAATATTTTAAAGCTTAATATTGGATCTCTTCCTTCTAAATATCTTGGGGTTCTTCTTTTTGGTGGGGCTTGTAATGTGAGGCAATGGGATAACCTGTTGCCTTATTTCTAGGCTAAGTTAGTGGCTTTAAAGGGAAGATGGCTCTCTTTGGAAATAAAAATCACATTGATCAAATAGACCCTCAATTCCCTCCCAATTTATATTATGTCAATGTTACCTCCACATGTTAAGGTGATTAAGGAAATCAAATAGATCATGAAGGTTCCCAATGGCAAGGAGTAGTAGAGAAAAATAAATTTCCTCTTCTAAAATGGGATAGAGTGTGTTTACCCAAATCAGATGGAGGGGTTGGTATTAAAAAAGTTTAGCTTTTCAAAGCTTGTCATTGGGATTTAAGCTAGTTTGGCATATGGTTTCTCATCCATAGGATTTTTGGAATAAGCTCCTCTAGCATAAATATTTTGGTGATTTAGACTCTTCCAATATCATCTCTATTTACAATTCTACCAGGGGCTTGCACCTATGTAATTTTATTCTCAAGTGCTACCCTATCATTGTGAATCATGTCTCATGGATAATCAATAATGGATGAAAATTTGAATTTTGGGGAGATTCATGGAATGGTCACACACCGATTTAGGAAGTGACAAGTATAGAAGAGGTGAAATTCTTATTATCTAACATTTTGGGAAGTAATGTGTATGACTATATGGAGCCTCATCCTTGGGTTAAGATAATTAAATGAAAATGGAAAAATATAGAGGACATATAAAATTTATATTTGTAGAATGAAATGCTATTAGATATTTTGGACAAAAGAAAAAATTTCATTAACTTTAAAGACAATTATATTTAATAAACCTAAGGTAAAAGTTGTCATAATATGAGGATGATTCTTTTACTTGGGCTAAGGGATAATAAACCTAAGGTATAATTTTATTGGAATAAGATAGGCTTACCTAAGGTTGGTGGCTTTGCTTGATTGGCAACCTAATATAGGATACTCACATTCAATAGGATTTATAAGATTCGCTTCAAAGGCCCATCTTAGTGTTGACTTTATTACTTAGTTGAAGAGGATATTAATCACCTTTTATTTGGATATTGCTTTACCTTAAAGTGTTGGAATTGGTTATGTGCTAGATTTAGCCTGAGTTGGGCCAGTTTCATATCTCTATTATAAGCTTTCTCCTCTTATACAAGATTTCCTTTAAAGAGAAATTTTGTAAATCTTTGGGTTACATGTCTACATATTTTAATCTGTACTTTATGGAAAGAATGAAATCAAATAATTATTTAAAACAAAACTAGCTAGTTGAGTGTGATTTTGCATAGAGTAAAGATTAAAATGTCTAAAGTTGGTTTTGCACATGCCAAAATAAATCATAGATTTTTATTAGGATAGGATAGGTAAAATTATTACAAGTTAGTCTCTCTTGAAAACTCCCCTCGTTAATGGGTCATGAGTATCTAGTAAAAAATCTTTATTGGGTGGATAATGAAGATTGAATCTCTCCCCCTCTAGTTAGCTTCAAGCTCAACTTTTATGGGGTATCTTAGGGTAATTCAAGATCTTCTGGTGCTAGGTGTATCATTTAGGACTGTAGTGACTCTTTGATCTAGGTAGCTTCATTTAGATTGGTCGATGGGACCAATAATGTAGTTGAAGCTCAAGAATTATCTTTGAGAATTAATCTGGTTATGTAGTGTGTCAATTCCAATGTGATTATAGAAGGAGATTCTATGGTCATGATCCAAGATTTGCATGGTAGGCATGTATGTACATGAAATATTGAAAACATCCTAGCTCAAGCTTGGGAATGCTTGAGTTCTCTTTCTTCCTAGGAAGCTACTCATTATTTCTGTCAAGTGAACTCGGTGATGGATTTCTTGGCCATCCATGTTATTGAGAAGGTGGATTATTTAATTAGTGATAATTCTTGGGATGGGTTAGCCTATGGTGCCTCTTAGTGTTTCCAATCTCTATGTCTTGTTTTCCATATGGGATGTTTCCCATGGGTGTTTTGGGAGGATTTCATAATTGGTGATTGCAATCATTGATTGTCATGTCATGATTTAATTGATTGATGGCCTTCTATGCTAGTGTCTCTATCAATCTGGGATTGATATTACCATTTATTACTCATTACCTCATCCATGTTTTATGTTTTCTAAATGTCTATGTATCTATTCCAAAGGATTTGGTTTTTAGTTTTGGGCAAAGTAAAGTATGTATCATCTATTATAAATTGTATTTAGTTTGCTATTACTAAGAGTTGGGCTCAAATTATGGGATATGTTTTTTGAGGGAGGTTTTGGTGAAGTGTAGATCAAGCAGTTGTTTTTGGTGTAGTCTTGATATATTATGGAAGTGATAAAATCCTTGGAGGTGTTTGTCTTTATAGGGACTCCTCACAGATTAAAGGTTAATTCAGAGTTAGCATTTATTGTTCTTATCAATTTTTTGTTAGTTGTTGAGGATAAAGGTGTAGTGAATGAGGTGGTATATGGAATGATTAGTCCATGATTTTGTTTGGGTCTAGAGGAATTAACTGTGAGTTTTCCTAAAAAGGCCAAATTGTTCTTCCACTCTCAATAGGGAAATAGTTAGTTTTGTTCCTCTCTTAGTTTTTTGAGAGTTGGAGGCTCTTTTTCAAAAGATTTGAAGATCATTTAGCGAGTGTAAGGGGTCATTCAGTTTCCATATCACTCTAGGAGGGAGATCTAGATACTGTATTTTGATGCTATGAAGTTTTCTCTTCCTACACTTGAGTATGCATTGGTGATGTGATCTTATTTTAGGGTGTGGGATGTGACTCAGATATTGGTCAGGATAGTTAGGGTTGGTAAGAAATTGCCACCTATTTACCTAGTGTTATAAGAATTGATGGAGTGGGTGGCTCAACCTTGTAGTGAGATGGTGGAGGCATCTAGGGCTGGTATGTGCTCAACCTCAAGGGGTGTAGATAGGGTAGGTTTAGCTATGGTTTTATAAATGATGGTCTAGGTTGTGAAGGAGGAGGTGGTCATGACTATTGCAGGAGGGGGTCAAGTAGGCTCATTACTAGATGAGGAGAACTAAGATCCATCTCCTATGGTGTTTTAGTGTTGTGTCCTCTATCTATGTTTGTTGTTGATCTTTTGATTGGTATTTTCTTGGTATTTAAATTGTATTTGTGGTCTTATTGTTCTTGTTAGAGCTATACTATGTTTGGTCATGTTAGGATTTTATTTCCTTGGTGTAAATTTGGCTCTTTTTGGCTAAATTTAGTTGTGATTATTTTTTACCTCTCATTCCCTCATGAATTTTATCTAAGGATTAAATTTTTTTTTGGTTTGATCTTCATTGTGGGTGATAGTCTCCTTTAAACCTCGATTGTTTATCAAAAAATGATTGTTTTCTCCTAAAATGGAAGATGTCACACAAATTCCTCTTGTAAATTCTTTATGTGATCCAATTTTTAGTGATTTAATACTTTAATATTTTATATGTTTTTTAGAGGATAGAATTTCTAGGATTATTCTATATAGTTTATTGATAAATATTTGGTCTTACGTAAAGTAGATTTACACTTTGCATGAGGATGAACATAGAATTGTGAATATTTAATTTTCCCCAAATTTGTATCTATTAGTTTCTTACTTGGGAGAATATCCATCACATAAAAAAATCTAGGTGATCCTAGTATAGGTATCCATTGTTTAGGGATTGTCAATGTTTATGCCCTGGTGATGGCCTTGACATAATGGTGTTATGTATTTTGTTAGCTAATAATCTACCATTTTTGACCTAGATTAGTTGTGGTGTCTTTAATTAAAATTAATTCCCTTAAATTAAAAAAGGAATTTTGATTACGAGGTGGTGCATATGAGATTGTTAATTTGGTATTACTTTATAAATTAGCAGGGCTTGTTAAACCCATTTTTTTAAGATGATATTTAATTTACAAACCATGGTTTACTCATACAATCATCTAGGCTGACACCAATCAGGTTCTCAAATCATTTCACCATGTAATTTTAGAGAAACATGCACTCCCCTTTTCCATTCTTGATAGGAAGGATGCCATTGTTCATCCAAAATTTGTACATTCTAACCATAGCCCCATCAAAATTCCAATTGGAAATGGAATATGGATACAATAAATATCCTCATATTGAATTCCTATTGAATGTCAGGGGATCTGTAGCTCTACCAATTAGAGCACAATTGATTACTTTCTTATATGCAATTAAACACAAAATTATACCAGAATGATAAAGTAGCTAGAAACTTGAGACAGCAAAGAATTTGAGAGACAATACACACTCTTGTATTAAATACTACTAGAAGAAAATACAATAAGGAAGATGCCACTTCTTCCTCCACCTCAAAGGCTTGCCACACCTCAAGACCTTCTTCCCTCTCTCTCTTGCTCAACACAACAACTCTAAAGCCTGAGTTGCTATCCCTCCTTGAATGCTTCAGCTGATCTCCTTGACCTTGCTAGCTTCAATGCCTTTACTTGCCTTAGAATTACATTACAATACATGCCTTATGGGTCTATAAATAAGATCCCATACTTACAAAAAATAGAAGTCTAACTACTAAAATTAGATGCATAACCCGCGACTTAAATTAGCCCCTTAGCATGCAAACACTCGGTTCAACTAACTGACTGTTTGTCAACAGTAGTTCTAAAAATACACAGGCGATCGACGCCGGTCCCTGCTGGTCTGGTGCTACCGACGTCGACCGACTTCCTGCCTTCACCAGTTTCCTTCTCTACTGCACTTGACCGACGTCGGTCATACTGCCGACGCCGGTGGCTCTGGTTCTTCAGCATCCTTCCTTCTAGTGTCTGCAAACAGTTGAAGCTTTTAGCTCCACACCACAACAATCTCCCACTTGGAGATAAATAGCTGCAACTTGTACCTGTACCTGTACACCATCTATTTTGTTCCTTAGGCTTTGTATCCCTCTTCAATGTCACTCTTGAAGACCAACCACCACGCAAACCTGTGATGCAATACCTATATCTTATGCCAAAAGAATTTTGCTGCTCCCAAATTCTCCATGACACACTTCTGAACCAACTCTACCCTTAGCTCAGAAAACTCCCTGTATATGAAACCCTGCAACAAGTAACACAATACAGTAATAGGATAATGTAGCTAATATTATCCAACTTGGTAAAGATAAAATACAATGGTCAAACCTCTATTGTTCTACAGCATAATCAAGACCATATACCATAGCCTTCTATCTCATGTATCCATCCACTCTCTTCTCTAAAATGGGAATCCATCCCTCTATCCAGTGCTTTCTTCCAGCTGACAACACTACCAACAAATACCTGTTTGGTTCTCCAAGGACTCACACTCCTCATCCATGCCAAGCTCCCACTGTTTCTGGATTCTACCTGCATTGCTTCTTCCATCTTCCTAGTTCGTGACTATCAGTAAGCAATATAAAGAAGGTGAACAACGAATATGAGGTTCACATACCTTTCCTGACCTCCACATGGGTGTTTGAGACTTAGTAATTCACCCAACATCCGTTCCAATGACCAATCTAGGTCATCTCCCAGTCTGCTTCCGACCGATGTCGGTTCCCTGCACTGACCCTGACTGCCGACGTCATTTCCCTGACCGACGCCGGCGTCCCTCCTGTCGACGTCGGTCCTTATGACCGATGTCAGACTTCTCCTGTCTGACCTACCGACCCTGCTGGTCTGCACATGACCGATGTCGGTATCTGGATGATTGATGTTGGTGCCAAGCTACCGACATCAGTGTCTGTGTGTTCCTGTAAGTGATGAAATTTTCATCTGCGAGCTCTTCTTGGATCAAACCTCTATCCATGCTGCCCTGCTCAGATTTATTCAGCCCCTGTGACTGAACTCTGTCCTTCATCTCCTCCATAAACACCAAGGCTTCTTTGTTCCTATCAAAGGCATCAAATTTCCTCTTTCTGCAATGAACTATATCTGTTCACATACCTTTTGAATCGAGAACTTCCATTCCCTCCCTGTTCTTGTGACCAAGCCTATTAGGCCACATCTTCAAATCTACACCAGAAGTGGAATCAGTAATACAAGTAGACAGATAAAGAGTATCTACTTTCTTACCTCTTGCTAGAACAAGTGCTCCCTTGGTAACCTTCCAAGAATCCGATGTGAGGGTTATTGTGCATCCCTCATCTCCCAACCTTCCTACAGAAATCAAACTCTGCTTCAGAATTGGAACATGCATGACCTCTTTCAACACCCACGTGTTGTCAATCTGCAATCTCAGCTGCACTTTCCCTTTGCCAACTATCTGACAAGGCGTACCATCCCCTAAATAAAGAACTCCAAAGTCTCCCTATTCATACTCGTAGAACAAATCTCTATTTGGGGATGCATGAAAAGATGAACCAGAATCTAAAATCCATGATCCTACCTGACTATCTGAAGAAAGTATGAGAGCATCCTGCATCACAATATTTGCATCCTTTGCTTCTCCCATACCTGCATGTTGATTCTCTTTATCTCTCAACTAACACTCCTTTGTATGTTCTTTCTTTCCACAAAACTAGCAGGTGATACCTTTGGACTCGGATCTCCTTCCCGACCTTGATTGCCCTTGCTCAACCTTATCCCTTTACCTTTCCCTACTTTCTACACTTAGAGCATTCCCTGATGATTCACCTGTGCTTCTCCTGCGTATTTCTTCATTCAAGATCACACTCACAACATCATCAACTTTTAAGATTTTAGAAGTAGATGCAGAGTTACTTACTGCCATAACCATACCATCCCAACTTTCAGGCAAAGAACATAAAATCAAGAGAGCCTTTACCTCATCATCAAAAACAATATTGACTGAAGCTAATTGGTTTACCAAACCATGGAAATCACTGAGATGAGTATGTACCGATCCACCTTCCTACATTTGCAAAGTAAATAGCTGCTTCATAAGATATACCTTATTAGAAGCAGAGGGCTTTTCGTATAAATTTGCCAAGGACTTTATCAACTCTTCCGTTGTCTTGCACTGTGATAAGCTAGAAATCACAGATGATGCAAGGCTCAACCTTATGGAATCGAGAGCCTTCTGATCAAGAACGTTCCATTCTTCATCCTTCATATCTGTGGGCTTGCATGCAACCCCACCCAACGGTAAGTACAGATCCTTCTGATACAGATAGTCCTCAATCTGCATCCTCTAGTGTTGATAATTCTTTCCGTTAAACTTCTCCATTCGTAGCTTACTTTCTCTTGCCATTGCTGAACTCCCACTCAATCAGGAAACCCTGTGAATGACCTGTAATCAAAAACAATACCCTGCTTCCTGCAAATCGTAGCTCTGATACCACTTGTCAGGGGATCTCTATCTCTACCAATTAGAGCACAATTGATTACTTTCTTATATGCAATTAAACATGGAATTATACCAGAATGATAAAGTAGCTAGAAACTTGAGACAGCAAAGAATTTGAGAGACAATACACACTCTTGTATTAAATACTACTAGAAGAAAATACAATAAGGAAGATGCCACTTCTTCCTCCACCTCAAAGGCTTGCCACACCTCAAGACCTTCTTCCCTCTCTCTCTTGCTCAACACAACAACTCTAAAGCCTGAGTTGCTATCCCTCCTTGAATGCTTCAGCTGATCTCCTTGACCTTGCTAGCTTTAATGCCTTTACTTGCCTTAGAATTACATTACAATACATGCCTTATGGGTCTATAAATAAGATCCCATACTTACAAAAAATAGAAGTCTAACTACTAAAATTAGACACACAGCCAGCGACTTAAATTAGCCCCTTAGCATGCAAACACTCGGTTCAACTAACTGACTGTTCGTCAACAGCAGTTCTGAAAATACACAGGCGACCGACGCCGGTCCCTACTGGTTTGGTGCTGCCGACGTCGACCGACTTCCTGCCATCGCCAGTCTCCTTCTCCACTGCACTTGACCGACGTCGGTCATACTGCCGACGCCGGTGTCTCTGGTTCTTCAGCATCCTTCCTTCTAGTATCTGCAAACAGTTGAAGCTTTTAGCTCCACACCACAACAATAGGGTCTCTACAACATGTACATACAAATAATATCATCCTTCAAAATCCTTCCTTAGTAAAACATTGAAGAACCATACATGAATATTGAGGTTCATTGAATTACACTTTGTCATTGTCATTCTAGCACACATGAAAACTCATCAACATCATTGGTCATCTTGGAGACATCATTGAAACACCTCCAATAGTTTCCCCCTAATTTATAACCAAAAAACAATTGTTACCATAATGAATATAATGAGCCAAAAAATTTGAGGGTTTGTCTATAGTGTTCTCTTGTGTGTTTTGTGATTTATGATTCTCACACTTTTAGATGGCTAATAGTTTTTTTTATGCAAGATAATTTGGTAATAAAACACATTAAGTTCTGAAATTTGAAGGAAACCTCAAGGATCCAAACTTAGTTGAATATTCAATTCCATGAAATCTTTACCTATAACAACTTAAGGGACTTAAAAAATATGTTGATAGTCAAGACATTGAAGCAATAAGGTCTTGCATATTTTCAATGTTCATAGGATCTTGTTATGTTTGATGAATCATTTCATTTTATTCCTTACTCTTTTCATCCCAACATCTAATAGGTTCAGTAAGTGATCCTGAATTCACATATTCAGAGGAACTATCCTCACATCCAGATGTTTAGTCTATATACAGGCATCCCACAATCTTAGATCATTCTAATGTCTAGATATGAATTAGATCTGAGTAGTATGATTTTAACTGGGTGTTATCTGGGCTGCTAATAAAAATCAAAGGATATTTGTTGATCTTTATTGTTGCAAGGGAACTTTCTTTTCTACCCTACCTTACTCTCTCCTTTTGAACTTTTTAAAGATGAATCACTTTAGATTAATGTTTATTATGTATATCCATTTATTTATTTAAGAGTTTGGGCTTATATTGGTATATACAAAGAAATTTACATCATAACAAATTTGGGTAGATTGTGTCACTACCATATTCTTTTTATCCCTACAGTAGGGTTTGCTTGCAAACTAGAAGGTGGTAAGTTGTAACCACATAATCTCTCCAACAAAACTAAGGTGTCACTACCATATTCCTGTTTTCCCTATAATCTAAGAAATGTTATTATTTTATTCACATTACATCCTTGACATAGAGACACATCAATAATCTATAAGGAACTGAGGATAAATCTAAATATTCCAAACTACTATTTCCTATCATGCATTTTTAGGTATTAGTACTCCTCCAAATATTAAGGTGGTCAATTTCTTCAACAAATAAAAGTCGACTATATTTATTTACTCTTGGAGTATACACAAATTCATCAATAGTAAGTTGGCTACTCAATTATACTATTTCATTTACCCAGCTCTAGAATTTCAAATATTAATTATAGGTGGGAGTATAATCAATTATTTTGCTAAATACCATAGCATAAAGCTATGGGATACTGCCTATTATATTATCTTATGTTTTCTATTATCATGGATGGGACAAACATTTTTTTTTGATTTCAATGGCTCACCACTTTATGCAAAATTGAGATGAATTTTGAGTAACTATTCATGATCATTCATTTAGAAGGAAGGACATTTGAACTACATGGTGTATTGGCTAAATCTACACAATTGGTTATTTTTCACCAGATGATGAACATGATCAAAAAAGGTGCAAATATTGTGTGACTATTTTCTATAGAATTTAAACCAAACAAGGAGTCTACCAATTTTTGTCTTATATACCCACTTGACTCCTTTGACTTCTTTTTCTTTTGAAACATGGTTTATAGCAGGGCTCACTATTACCTAGGACAACCCATGACCTCCCTGAGCTTGACACAGTCTTAAAAATTATACCATTTTTTATTAAAAATTGATTGAAGTATATACATGCAGAGCATTTAGAATTATAATTATTGTATTATTTTATAAAATTTTAGTGTTAAAATTTGAAAACCCTATTTGCCTGAACAATAGTCATGTGCCTACTCCTTCAATAGAAGGCTCACTGACATCACAACTAGGCGTGATCCAATAGGGTAAAAAATATTACAATAATCCAGGTAGACTATCCAACTCTTAAAAATTTCACAACATATTAAGGTGCTAAAAAATTAATAAAAGGGCCAAGCCAACATAAATAAATCACACATTTTAGATAAAGTAAAAATATATATTGAACACTATTAAGATTAAATACCTAAAAATAAGGATTTTTGCACTTTTTAGATAGAGTAAAAAATATATTAAACACTATTAAGCTTAAATACTTGAAAATAAAGATCTATAGAAATGATAGTAACAAATATGGTCAACACTTCAGACACTCTACAACTTGTTCTATTTTGATCTATTGGCACTCTACAATGTATGTCTAAAAAAAACTAAGAATATGTAGGAATAGGAATATATCTGGTTAGACATGTTCAATTGGTTTTGTTCCTCTTAAACATGTGTGAAAATTATACGGACCCTATTTTGTAAAGTAAATTTGAATTTCAAATTCATTGGGGACTCACACCTATTTTTGAACGTAAATACACCTTGGAAGTAGTCATGTCAAATTGAAGGCGAGTGATATATTTAATATATTAAAATGATATTTATATATATTATACTCAAATATATAATATTTGTTTGAAATATATATTATATAATATAATATAATATTACAATATTATATATTATATAATATATTTTAATATTATTATTATATAATATATAATATGTTAATACAGTTTATAAATCAAATTATTATTATATATTTTAGTACAATACACACACACGCACGGATGCATGCACACACACATGCACGCACGCACGCGCACGCACACACACACACACACACACACACACACACACACACACACACACACACACACACACACACACACACACACACACATATCATGACATATAATGTATGTATGTATGTATTGGTGAGAGGGGTTATGTAAAGCAAAAGAGTGTAAAATTATAATTGATAGTTAAACCTAGTAATTCCAAACCCTTGACAATGAAAAAATATTAATTAAGTTCATATTTAAAGATAATTATGGGCACAGACCGATCATGATCTGAATCACCATCCAATGATTTAGTCTATGATGGCTTCCATTTTCCATGTAAAGAGAGACCCTCTTAGCATGTAATCTCTATGTCAAAACTATAACTCTCTTGGTTTCAATCAGGGTTCATCTATATATTCTGGATAAGGAGTTCAACTGTGGCTAATCACATTTTGTCTTAGTGATTACAATGGAGAAATTGCTTTTGTTACAATGGTGCTAAGAAAATTAAAATCAACCAAGATGAATTTTGGGTTTATAAATTAGATAAAAATTGAAGTGAACATATATGTTCCAAAGACAACATTTATTCCATTGCATAGAGCATAGAGCACCATAATTGGTTTACATAAAATTCAATTAGAAACACCACCATAATTGGTTTACATTAAATCCTTCTCCTCATTTAATTTAAGTTCTAGTGCATATAGCAC
The DNA here is from genome assembly GCA_037957365.1 of Torreya grandis. Classification (NCBI taxonomy): domain Eukaryota; kingdom Viridiplantae; phylum Streptophyta; class Pinopsida; order Cupressales; family Taxaceae; genus Torreya; species Torreya grandis. The sequence continues at coordinate 193,311 of JARHVA010000406.1, forward strand.
CACAAGATATTCATTAGTGTGGTTGAGTATCAATGTTAATTGGACCGTCTCCATGTCCACTCTCATAAGAATCAATATGGGAAAATTGGCTCGAATGTTAAGTACATGTAAATTATCAATTTCTACAACATCCTTCATTATAGAGGGGATTATCTCAGGCTAAAGTGGTTATTTGATATATATTCTCACAAGTTTATTAGGCACATGATATGAACCCAACCTATCTTGTTTAAAGCCTTTTTATTGGCCCTAAAAACTATTAATAATAAAATTAATAAAGAATTTCATTCAAGATACTAAACATGCATTAAATTTTCCTCATAAAATATGAAGTAACCTCATTGTTTTTAGAAGGTGGGACATCATAACCATCCATAATTATTCTCAAAAAATATTTCTCATCAATGAATGGTGGTATTAGTGGATTGCAAAATGTTTGAATTACATTAGAAGTGACACATTGGTTTTTGGATTGCTGAATAACGAGATTTTATTCTTTTCTTTTTTATCTCTCAAACTAATTTCTAACTATTTGACATTATCATACTATAGGAATTGCATCTCTCTCTATATTAATAATCCCATCTATCAATTTCACATGTAACCATTTAATCAAATTCACGTATAATAAGGTAGGGGTCTTGTGATATGGGATTGTTGATTATTTGTAAGGTATGCTGCTGAGAAATTGTAGGATTATTTTACCTAATTTTTAGTCTTGCATTCTTTAAAAAATTATGCAATATACGTTTCTCAAAATAATTATGAGTATTTTATTTAAAAAAAGTTATTTAAAAATAAATAAATAAATATTATTGGATATAGAACTACAATTGGAAATAGTGAATTCATATAATACAAAATAAGGAGTTCTTGACATTATATTAAAAAAATTGTAGCTCACTTCAGGTTAAATAGCCTTTATGGGAACATTTATAGATGTGGGATTGAATTCTATCTGTAAAATAACCTCTTGGATTTTAGAAGCCATCTCTTCGTTCAATTTTGGGTTGAAAAGGGATAGAAGAAAGGAAAACAAATAACATGGGAAGTAAATATAATCTAAGGTGATGCATCAAGAGATTTGAAACATTAACCTATAATTTCATAAAATATATTAGAGCTTGAAGCATTATAGACCACAAAGGAGAATAAATCATGAGCTATAGTTTATTATGTGAGAAAAGACCAAAACTATAAAAGCATAAGAAAAGAAATAATAGACATAGATAATTTTTAACTCTAAATAACATAGAACATCACATCTTCATAGATGGAGAATAGAATATAGAAGGATTCAAGGGTACATACAAAGCATCCAATCACATCCATGAGGTTCACTTGCTAAGGTTGCATAATGAAAAAGTTTGCTAGTTGTCACTACTCCTAGTCTATTATAATGGTTGGTTATCATTTGTTTGAATTCCTAATTTTGTAAATAGGTACATCAAATACATGCATCTTAGTAATTATGCATTACAAAAAAATCAAAAATAAGGCTATGGTATACATGAGTAAAAAAAGCCAACTATTCTTATTCATGAAAACCGATGAACATATCTCTAGCTCATTTTGCATTACCTATAGTCAAAAACACCAAGAAACACATCTCACAGTCAAACTTCAAAATTGAAGTTAGTAAGCAAATTATCATTTTGGTCTTATAAATTAGAGAAATAAACCAAAGGATTTGAGTGGAGAAATAAACTCACTGAGACAAATATTCATTGGTGCTTTATCTTTATTTGAATCTATTCAATATAAAAATTACGTATCACTAATTTAAATTTCAGCTCAAAAGATCTGATGGTTAACTAAAATTTTATGGTCATTTTATAAAGTAGAATAGAATCGATTCTTTTGTATAATTTGTATATAATCTAACAGTTCACAGACTTTTTATAACCAAGTTTGAAAGGCTACTATAAATTAATAATTCACATTACTACCAACTATCCCATACCAAGTGTCATCTGCAACATCAAATTTAATACTTGTGACATGATTTCAACTTTTTGATATGTGATTTAAACTTTTATTTTAATTCCTCCCAATCATAATAATGTTTTATAGATTTTCTCTATGAAGTAATCTGCATCATTTGTTGCACACGTGGTGAAGCACTACAGAGTTTTAAATTCATACCTCTGATCACATTTACCCATTTTCTAATGTTAAGTAGCATTATAAAATATGTTAAAGGCATAAAAATCCATTTAATTTTGTTAAAATTTTAATACTATTTCCATACCATTAACAATATATAAATATATTATAATTTCTATAATCTTGATAAATGAAGTTTTTGTGATTCTTGTATTGAAATATTTTTTTCAAGAGTAAAGTTGCTTGGCTTATAGTATCTTGTTTAAATTTAATTGATTTTATATTGATGTGATTTGGCCCTATAAATGATGACTTTCAAATCACTTCACTACATATTCAATTGATAATGACGTATGGATCATTTACTTCCATTAATAAAAATGCACCTTTTGTGATAAAGAAGGGATACATGATTTAACCTTGATGATACATGATTATTTTAATTTAATGCCCATTGCCTACCAAACATTATTACTGTTTGATAGATTTTCTCTTCGAAGTAATCTACTACGCACATGGTGAAGTGCCACAAAGTTTTAAATCCATAGCAATGATTGCATTTTTGAGCCCATAATGTGAAATACCATTTTCATGTTACGTGGCATTATACACTACGTTAAAGGCATAAAAATTCATTTAATTTTATTAAAAATATAATATTATTTATGTACTATTAACAATATATAGAATGTATTGAAATATATTATACTAAAATATATAATATATAATATTGATTTATAACCTATATTAACATATATATTATATGATATAATAATATTGATTAATATTAAAATATATTTTACAAAATATATAATTTATATATAATATTAATATATAATTAATTATTTTAATATATAGAAATATTATGATATATTTATTATAATATGTCAATTATATTTATTTAATAAATAATATAATTTATGTGTGTGGAGGTGCGGGGCGGGCGGGGCGGGGCGGGGGGGGGGGGGGGGGGGGGCAGGCGGCGGCGGGCAGGGGGGTGAGGGGGGGTGTAAGAGGGGTTATGTGAAGAAAAAAAGTGTAAATTGATAATTAAACCTACTAGATATTCCAAACCCATGACATTGATTTAAAAATAAGTTCATCTTAAAAATAATTATGGGTGCAAACTTATCAGGATCTGAATCACCATGTAATTCTTTAGTCTACAATGTCTTGCATTCTTCGTGTAAAGAGATATCATCTAAGCACAATCACTATGTCAAAATTTCAATGAGTCCCTTGGTTTTGATCAGGGGTCATCTATATTCACTAGATAAGGAGCATCACAATTTTGGTTGATCAGGTTTTGTCTTGGTGATTGCAATAGAGAAATTGCTTTGTTATAATGGTGTTATAAAAATTAGAAGTGTCCAAGAAGAATTTAGGGTTTATAAATATGATAAAAATTTGAAGCAGACATATATTTTCAAAAGACACCATCTATTTCAATGTGTATGCCTACTATTATGCCACCACCACTTATTTTTCTCGATAATTAATAATGTTACTTCTTAAAAATATGGATGAAACTCCACTTATTATGCATTGAAGAGCCTAATAATTATTTCTAAATCATTACCATCGGTTCCAACATTCCATGATGATAATTTTACTTCTATTGCCATAATATTTGAACTTCTATAATTTTCATTGTACTATGGTCTTGTAGTGGATTATTAAATATTTTTTAATTTTGATGATCCCCTGGATGTGATCAAGTGTAATTTGTTACGATGATTTTATTTCTATTTTATTGGAATGAAATTCCATGAATTATACAAATATACATTTAGATACAATCTATAAATGAAAAGTCTATATACAAAATACTATAAATAGTAAGTGTTTTGAGGTGGACAACTAGATATGCCCTCACATAACCATAGTTTAGATAAGCACACAAAATCTTTTCCCAAGAGGTCTTTGAGTTACTAGGTATGATTTTGCGTCACTTATTTTAATTACCATTTTGGGGTTGAATTCATCTCTAAATATTAGTTTGTAAGTTCAAGAAAGGTGACTTGTCCTCATAGGTATTTGAATTGGTGAATTAAATTATCTCAAAGGTATTCCTAGGATGGTTAAAAATTAAGGATTCAAATCCCTATTAGATAATTTGCTTATGTTACATGTTTTAAAAATGTGGATGAAACTCCACAAATGTTATGCAAGAGCCTTCTATTATTTCTAAATCATTAGCACAATCTCTATGTCAAAATTACAAGTCCCTTGGTTTTGATCAGGAGGCATCTATATTTCCTAGATAAAGAGCATAATTAGGGGTGATCAGGTCTTATCTTGGTGATTACAATAGAGAAATTGCTTTTGTTACAATGGCGCTAAAAAAAATTAGAAGTGACCAAGAAACATTTTGGGTTTAGAAATACAATAAAAATTTGAAGTGGACATATATGTTGAAAGACACCATCTATTCCAATGTGTATTCCTACTATTATACCACCACCACTTCAATTTCTCATAATAATTAATAATGTTACATCTTCAAAAAAATGTGGATGAAAATCCACTTATTATGTATTGAAGAGCCTAATAATTATTTACAAATCATTACCATTGGTTCCAAAGTAACTTCCATGATGATAATTTTACTTCTATTTCCATATTTAAACTTCTATAATTTTTATTGTACTATGTTCTTGTAGCAGATTATTGAACATTTTCTAATTCTGATGATCCCTTGGATGTGATCCAAAACCCATGGTAGGAAAACCATCAAATGTAATTTTTATCAACGAGCTCGTTGCTATTTTATTGGAATGAAATTCCCTAAATTATATAAATCTACATTTAGATACAATCTATAAATGGAAAGTCTATATATAAAAATACTATATATAGTAATTGTTCTGAGATAGACTACTAGTTATGACCTCACATAACCATTATTAATTTAGATAAGCACATAAAATCCTTTCCCAAGAGGTCTTTGAGTTACTAGGTGTGATTTTGTGTCAATTATTTTAATTACCATTTTGGGGTCAAATTCATCTCTAAATATTAGTTTGTAAGTTCAAGAAAGGCAACTCGCCCTCATAGGTATTTAAATAGGTGAATTAAATTATCTCAAAGGTATTCCTTAGGGGGGGCTAAAAATTTGAAGTGGACATATATTTTTGAAAGACACTATCTATTACAATATGTATGCCTACTATTATACCACCACCACTTGTTTATGGTAATAATTTATAATGTTACATCTTTAAAAAATATGGATGAAACTTCACTTATTATGGAAGAGCCTAATGATTATTTCTAAATCATTACCATCAATTCCAAAGTTTCATGATGATAATTTTACTTCTATTTCCATATTTGAACTTATATAATTTTCATTTTACTATGATCTTTTAGCGTATTATTGAATATTTTCTAACTTTGATGATCCCCTTGATTAGATCCAAAACCCATGGTGGAAGAGCCATCTAGTGTAATTTATTGCAATGAGTTTTTTGTTATTTTATTGGTATGAAATTTTCTAAATTATACAAATCTACATTTAGATACAATCTACAAATGGAAAGTCTATATATATAAATATTATATATAGTAAGTGTTTTGAGGTAGACTGCTAGTTATGCCCTCACATAGCCATCATTTAGATAAGCAGACAAAATCCTTTCCCAAGAGGTCTTTGAGTTACTAGATATAATTTTGTGTCACTTATTTTAATTACCATTTTGGAGTCGAATTCATTTTCAAATATTAGTTTTGAATTTAAAGAAAGGTGACTCACCCTCACAGGTATTTGAATTGGTGAATTAAATTATCTCAAAGGTATTCCTAGGGGTGGCTAAAAATTAAGGAGTCAAATCTCTATTAGACAATTTACTTATGTTACATCTTAAAAAAATGTGGATGAAACTCCACTAATATTATGAAAGAGTCTTATATTATTTCTAAATCATTAACACGTTATCTCTATGTCAAAATTACAACCCCTTTAGTTTTGATCAAGGGGCATTTGTATTCATTAGATAAGGAGCGCATTTATGGGTGATCAAGTTTTGTCTTGGTGATTGCAATGGATATATTACTTTTGTTACAATGGCATTAAAAAATTTAGAAGTGACCAAGAAGAATTTTGAGTTTAGAAATACGATAAAAATTTGAAGTGGACATATATGTTCAAAAGACATTATCTATTACAATGTGTATGCCTATTATTATACCACCACCACTTCAATTTTTCCTAATAATTAATAATATTACATCTTCAAAAAAAGTGGATGAACTCCATTTATTATGCATTGAAGAGACTAATAATTATTTTTAAATCATTACCATTGGTTCCAAATTAACTTCCATGATGATAATTTTACTTCTATTTCCATAGTTGAACTTATATAATTTTCATTATATTATAGTCTTATAGTAGATTATTGAACATTTCCTAATTATAATGATCCCCTAGGTGTGATCCAAAACCCATGGTAGTAAGAAGCACCAAAGGATTTGTGAATCTAGTAGCTTTTTTGCGAGATGGATTTTGTAATATAGCTCATTGTGTTACTGTCATGTTCACTATTTGATTAATATCACATTTTGGTTCATTTAGATTAATAACAATTTAAGATGGCTTGAGCTTAAAATTTCATGTATTGGATGAGAGGCTAATGTAGTGGCCCCAAACTTTATTAGCTTTTTTAATGCAAGGACTTTCATTTCTTGATCATGCTCAAGGTCACCTAGTTGTTTTTCATAAGTCAAAAATTTCAGTGCCACATAGTGTGGTGGTAAGGGATGAAATGATACCTATAATGCAAGAGGGTTATGCAAGACATATTTTTAATCAAGCACATAATTTAGATGCCTTTTAGGTCAATTATTATCAATGATATTTTTTTTCTCCAATGCTTTAATCATTTGTTATGAGGATTTCAAAAAATCCCCACCTTGGTTCCTTTACATTGATTTAGAATTTTTTATCTCAAATACAAATCTTAAGATCTAAAGACATCTATAAAAGGATTCAATTCTAGTATATAAATTATAATATATGGGTTGGGGATTATTCTTGGAGGCCTCTGAGGCTTCTAGAGACGAGGAGTGAAAATAGAGAGGATTCTAGAATTAGAGAATTTTAGAATCCCCTTAGGGACTAATTAAGATTAATTAGGGGATTAGATAGGGATTAGGTGGGTGATTAGGGACTAGGTGTGTAGAGAGCCTAGGAATAGTCTAGTGTAGGTGGGTAGGTGGGCCATGGGAATTTAAAAATCTATAATAATAAATAAGTGGTGATTAGGATAAGATAATGGGGATTTAAGATATTAATTAATTGTTTGGTGGGGATGGATAAGGCTGATAGATGTAAAATAATGAAGGGGGTCATTAGATAAATAATTATAAAGGGATGATAAATTAACGAGATGAAAGGGGATAAATTAGATAAGCGAAATTAGTATTGACTAATAATAATATTAGTGATGTTAAATGGAGCGAGCAAATTTTAAGATGCATACATCTTGGGATGTACTAGTTAATATTCAAAATGCCCTTGAAAAGCTTCTCAAGAGATATAACTAAATCTTGTGTTCCATCAGTAATATAATTTATATAATCTTGATAAATGAATTTTTTGTGATACTTATATTGAAATTTTTTTTTCAAGAGGAGTAAAGTTTCTTGGCTTACTGAGTTTCCTATTTAAATTTAATTGATTTTGCATAGATGTGATTTAATCACATATTCTCAACCTCAATTTTGGGATTCAAAGTTGAAGTACTCAATGTGTTGTTGGCTGAAATGTTTAACCCAAACTCTGTATTGAGATATCACATGACTTGTTGTCATGAATGAAACGAAAATGTTTATAGATTGGTATGTTTTATATTGCTTATCCCCTCACATAACCATAATTTAGATAACCTCACAAAATCCTTTCCCAAGTCTAAGTCTTTGAGTTACTTGGTAAGATTTAGCGTCACTTATTCTAATTACCATTTTGGGGAAGAAATCATCTCCAAATATTAGTTTGTTAATTCAAGAAAGGTGACTTGCTCTCACAGGTATTTGAATTGGTGAATTAAATTATCTCAAAGCTATTCTATGGGGGCTAAAAATTAAGGAGTCAAATCTCTATTAGATAATTTAATCATGCAATTTAAGGAATAAATATGAATACACTATTTTAATTAGAAAAATTATAATAAACAATAAAAATTTGTAAATATTTTTATATTTAAAAACTATCTGAGTTTATTATTTATTTTTATCTACGTTTAAATATTTAAATATTTTTATTAAATAATGTACATAATTGTTTAAATGTTTAAGTATATAAATAATTTTATATTTTACAAATTTTTATATAAACTTTTAAATTAGTATAGAATTAAAAAAATTTGTACGCTTCAAAATTAGGGTTATGTTTATATTTTTATCTTTCCATTATTTTCTCTCAATTTTATTTCTCCCTTTTGAAGGCCAAAAAACATTATTTTATTGACTATTCGGTTAAGTGTGACGTTAGTAGTGAAAGTGTTGACCCCATTTTTCACTGTCATTTTTGTAGTTCTGGCATTAGTGGTGGAAGCATTGACCCCATTTTTCACTATCATTTTTTAAGGTGCTTTTTGTTAGGTATTTAATCTATGTAATGTATTATTTTACTATATCTAAAATGTGTGATTTGTTTGGCTTGATATGAACCTTTTATTCATTATTTACTGCTTTAAGTTATGAAATCATTGAGATTTAGATATACTTATATTTTTGTTATGAAATGGCTGAGATAATGAAATGGTGGAGGTTGGGATTTAGTGCTTGTATTCAATAGGGACCCAAATGTTGAATGTGAGAGGAAATATTTTTTTATTAACTATAAGCAAATAATGAAATGGTTGAGATAATGAAATGGCCGAGATAATGAAATGGCAAAGATTAGGATTGTTTAGCACTTACTTGTATTCAATAGGGACCCAAATGGTGAATGTGAGGGGAAATCAGACATTTTTTATTAACTGTTTAAAAAAATAATGAAATGACAAATATTAGGATTGTTTAGGGCTTACTTGTACTCAATAGGGATCCAAATGGTGAATATGAGGGTAAAGAAGACATTTTTTATTAACTGTAAAGAAATAATGAAATGGGAGATAATGAAATGGTGGAGATGATTATTATTTATCACTTACTTGTATTCAACAAAGACCCAAATGGTGAATGTAAGGGGAAAGTAGACATTTGTTATTAATTGTAAGCAAATAATAAAATAACTTAGATAATGAAATAGCAGAGATTAGGATTGTTTAACACTTACTTGTATTCAATAGGGACCCAAATGGTGAATGTGAGGGTAAATCAGACATTTTTTATTAACTGTAAGAAAATAATTATAGTAAAAAATTCATGTGATGTGAGAGGCTTTTAATGGTTCCATTGTCTCTATCACATCACATTATTCATATGTTAGCTCTATTTGAGATACTGCAAATTGTTTCTATTTTAGACTGAGTTGAAAAGTCATTTTTTGGCCTATTCTAGGTTATTATTATTTGAGTTGATTTTTTTCCATTTTTGACTGAGTTGAAAAATCATTTTTTAGGGTAGTGAACTTTTCCCTCATGCCACATCATAAACTTTAATGAATGAATGATTGAATAACACCTAAAATTATTATTTGGGGTGGCAAATGTTTCCATCATGATTCGATATTATTGGGTATAGGGGTCCAATGCATCATTATAAATTAAAAATTTGCTTATAAAATGCCTACACCTATTGTTTAAGGAGAAGTTTTTGAGGGGTTAGAAGTAGTAAGGGCTAAATATTTGTATAGTTGCTCCTTTTTTTTGGTTGCTAGCTATCATTTGTATCTAATCAATTTTTTATTTTTTTTATAAAAACTTTTTGTTGTAAAATGCTCCTAGTTTCTCTCAGCAACATGTATTACACATATTTTTTGTAGTCTGTAGAGCATATCACGATATCTTCAAAGCATCTGGTACAGGTCTTTTGATCACCATATACATATCTTCAGAGAATTCATAGAATTCTTCAAAGCATCCTATTTATGTCTTTAGAGCATACCTAGAGCATATTTAGAGCAATTCTAGAGTGTCTCTAGAGTCTCTTTAGAGCGTTAAATTGTCGAAGCTCACTTACCGAATCCTTAAAATTATAGCCAAAAGAGTTGTAAAAGTTGTGTGTTTCCTTCTCAAAATTACACAATCATTGGGATGTTTTATTGTACTCAAAATTACCCCATCCTTGGAATGTTATCCTCTACTCAAAATTACCCCATCCGTGGGATGTGTTGTATTCAAAACTACACTATTCATCCAAGTTAGACATAATAATAAGCTAAAGAATATATAGTAAATTACATACAAAAAATGAACAAATTTCATTATATTCTACTTAGATCAAAATTTAATTATTAAATATAATATAATATTTAACCAAACATAACACTTTAGGGATAGTTTATATAGTTATGATGAGCTACATGAAATGTTCATCATTTCTCCCCCATACATTACCTTTTGCATGTCCTCTAGTAAAGAAGTGGGATGACTGATCCTTAATCCAAATTTTTTGATTCAAACCTCTAACTTAGATTATAAACTTCAAAATGATGGCCCAAGTCATAATGACCTCTTGGAAATAATTCAAGATCTCTGGCAATTGTATGCACCCAGGCTTCAAATTCAACTTCTTGAAAATTCCAACACCACCATGGAGATAAGAGGACATAAAATGATAGGAGGACTAAACCTCATCCAAATCCAAACATCTAAACCTATTTACTCTAAGCATTGAGTGATTATCTGGAAAAATTATTTGGCTCTTCTTAGACTCCATTTAATATTGGTGGGGTTGAGGACTTCCTTACACTTCAACTTAATAGGTAATGTCTCCCACCTAGTAAGACTTGAATTGAAACCATTGGCATAATGGTCATTTAAAAAGATTTAAAATTATAAATATTAGATCTCAATATCTCATGATACTTGTTCTTCATATGCATATGATATAGTGGTTGAAAAGAAGAAATAAGTTTCTTTGCTTCTAGAAATTGTGGTCTCATGCATAACCCAATGGTGCTTTGTAATTCTATAAATCTATTATTGGCCTATTACCATGCTATTTGGTTCCTTAGAGTATATAAAAAGGTATGAAATTGGGTCTCTCCAACAAATAAATTTATCGAAAAACTAGATTGATATCCTAACAACAAATTTAAAGTATATAACTCACAAATGGCATCCTTCCTTTCTTTAGTTCTCTTTAGAAAAATGTAAATAAATACATGTTCATATTCAATTATATATGAAAAACTAAGGGAAATTAATTGAATCTACCATTTATAAAACTAGTCATGTAAGAAAAGAACATAAATTGATGAAGGTTGCCTACATGCTAATAGTTTTTTAAAAATATCACAAATTTTATGGATAGAAGCCTATGCTTTCTACAATTAAAGTTGGGATTCTACCAATTAATTTTGATTTCCTTCCTTAAATTTGGCATTTTCATCCTTTGATTTTTGAATTTTATTATAGGTGATATGATAGGTAGAGATTATTTCATGTAATGGACCAGGGAAAGAGGGAACAACTCTTGTTGAACCCTTTGTCTGAACTACAATCTCTCATATTTCTCTTTGCATGGCCTAAATAGAGGCTTGTAACTTAGAATTCTAAGCGATGAGATCTTTTATTCTATTATTATTTCAGGAAATCATTGTATATATATCATAAATAATTTCTCTCAAATTATTAATTAGATTACACTTATCAATATTAGCATTTTACAAATCAGTAATCTAAGTGTCCTTGATAACAAAAGAATTTTTCAAATCAGTAACCTGAATGTCTTTGATAGCAAGATAATTCTACAAATTACTTAATTCTTAGGTCTTTAAAAATATTACATTATGGACCCTAGTCCATTCAGCTTGTATTCCTTGAAAAATTATTTCTTGTCCACTAACTCTTGTAATAGATTCTTCCCACCTTTGTTTTAAATTAGAAATCATCAAGTCCTTACCTTTCAAAGTTGAATGGAGATCATATAACTTTGTTTATTGAAGTCTAATTGTATCCTCATGTCATGATAAATCCCTGGCATGTTGCAATTATTTTTCTTCACTGATAGAATGTGGAGAAGATGGATTTTCTTCATTCAATGTTGCATTACCCTTATCAAAAATAGAGGGCATAAGACACTCTACTTATTGAGGTACAACTTCTTCTTCTACGGTTTCCTCTACAAATATAACTTATTCTATGGCCTACACATATTATTCTTCTTCTTTTTCCTACAAGATTTATCAACAAATACACCAAAGTTTACTTGGAGGAGGATGAGTGGTGTCTGAATAAAGTCCCATTTATTGCTTTGATATCTGATGTAGTATCTTCAGAACCAATAGTGATAGAGATGGCCATTCTACAATTTCAAGTGTGGGTTCTTCAATCTATTTTGTAGTGGAAGGAGGAGAGGTAGGACATGGTGTATTTTTGGTAGGAACTAGAGAAAATTTTATAAGGAAAGAATACTAAGCCTTTTCACCCCTTGGTTTACTGATAAAATAATGGAAAAAAGTGAGTGTATCTAGCCCATGATGGCAGGTAGACCCAATACCTCATATTATCTTTAAAGAAACATTAATTAGAGAATTGTGAAGGAAAGAGGAAAGATCAATCTTATATTCTTCTCTAATAGCTCCTTTCTTTAAGTGAAGAAGGATTCTCATAGCATCTCTGCCCGCTACTATAAACTGAAAATCACAAGTGATATATTTCATTATCCAAAAAACAACATTTTGCCAACATTGAGGAAGACTTTCTCTCAAAATTCTCTTGGCCACTCCTTGGGGGGATTTGGCTAGTCTAGGGTGTGGCTCATTTCCTTCAACAAACATATAAATTGGGTTAGAAAAACTAATTTTTTCAATGTCAACTAATACATTCTCAAGAATCCCAGATAGAGCACTGATTATAGGGGATTTACTAGAATGTTATTCCCTTTAATAAGAGCATGATCTTCATCAAAATTATCATAGAATTCTTGCATAATTTCTTCATGGAATCTCTGAAACATTTTTAAGAAATTCAACTAGCCTACTATTTCAAAGACGTCTCTGGTTACTTCATCTTGCATCAATGCATCAGAGGATTCCAATTCACTTTTTTTCTTTCTCCCACCCATCTCCAAATTAAGCACTATTTACTTGTAAATTTGAATATACTATAAAAACACAGAGCTTGAATTCACAAAAGGAACATGGGAAGCAAGAGGTTAGAGATACGACATATCAATTGATGGTAGTGATAATACAAAAATAAATAGCAAATTAGGTTATATGGTGTCATTATGAATAGAATGATGATGAAGTTATGGGTATCTCTTTAGAGCATGCCATGTGAGATATAATGACAAGGTGATTTATCCAGCTAAGTGGTAATAATGTGTCATAAAGGTAATTATTGGTAGTACTGGGAGAAATAATCTCAATTAATTATGAATCATACCAAATATTTTTAGAAAACCCTCTATTTAAAACATAGTTACATCAATTTTGTTTGAAAATACCATTTGGAAACATCATCACAAAATACCATCACATCAATTCTTTTGGAGATATTTTAAAAACATCATCACATGAAATTATGGATTGTGGCATTGTTGGTCTAATGACATTGTTTTGATTCTCAATGATGGAGGTGAATTCTTCCCATTCATAATTTTTCATCTTAGAAGCATAACTATCACTCTTCAAAGCATAGCTTCTAGTCTTCAGAGCTAAGTCACTAGTTTTCAGAGCTAAACCTTCAGATTTCAGAGAAAAAATGTAGTCAATTCAGACTTTATATATATATATATATATATATATATATATATATATATATATATATATATAAGCTTATAAATATGGTGTTGTTTATATGTATTTGTAGCCAATTACATATGCTTAATTTATGTCTTGTATGAATAACCACTTGGGGGATGTGTTGATGAAGGCAATCACTAAGCTGGAGTTATCCCCTAGAAGGTAGACATCTATGAAGGAAACTATCCACATGATAGAATAAGTCATTGTAGTGTTTGTCATCCATTGCCAATGTAATAGTATTGAAATTGGTGTCTCAAAAGACTATGTTTGTCCCATATGAATATATAAATGGGACCTATTACGACTTGGATGTTCCAGATGTTCCTACTTCATCCATGGATTTTGAATTTTGATTGATGAGATCATATATTGTCTTAATGTGGGATTAATGCATAAAAGACCTTTTTAGCAAGATTAATTAGTGCAATACTGATGGAGATTATGGTTTGTGTTGTATTACTGGGCAAGATTGTCAAACTTAAAAATATTGCTTTTAGAAACTAAGTTATCAATAATTCAATGTAGCTTTAATTTGAATTTGATTTTATGTTATTATTAGCTTTAAATTTAAATATTATCACCTTTCAACATGTTATTTCCACCTTGGATACAACTAAGTACTCACATGGCCTGAATATGACTAAGCTATCTAGTTGGCTTGAAATCTAGACATGTGGCACCTTTTGATTGCTTCGTGGATTCTAATAATATAGCTTTGTGTGATGACTCATTTGTTTCTCACCACTTAACAACCCATAATTTATAGAGAGCTCTCAGGTTGTGCCTTTTAATTATGATACCTTAAATGGTGAATGCACTCTTGTGACTATTTGAAAGGTATCTCTTAGGAGATACCTTAAAGAGGAAATCCACTTTTGTGCATGTTTAAAAGGTATCTCCTAGGAGATACCTTGAAGGTATTATAGGGGCCTTAAAAATATCACCGAGTAGTGCCTTTCATGTAAAGGAAAATTCTACTTGTTCTTTGAAGGTGAAATCCTCTCTTGTGCCTATTTGAAAGGTATCTCTTAGGAGATACCTTGAAGTGTAAATCCAATCTTGTGCATGTTTTAAATGTATATCCTAGGAGATGCCTTGAAGGAATTATAAGGGCCTTCAAAATATCACCCAGTAGTGCCTTCCATGTAAAATAAAATTGCACTTGTTCCTTAAAGGATAAATCCACTCTTGTCCCTATTTGAAATGTATCTCCTAGGAGATAACTTGAAGGGTAAATCCACTCTTGTGCATGTTTGAAAGTTATCTGCTACAAGATACATTGAAGGTATTACAAGGGTCTTCAAAATATCACCCATTAGTGCCTTCTGTGTAAAGAAAATTCCACTTGTTCCTTAAGGGAGAAATCGACTCTTGTGTCTATTTGAAAGATATCTCCTTATATATACCTTGAAGGGGAAATCCAATATGATGCATGTTTGAAAGGTATCTCTTAGGAGGTACATTTAAGCTATTACAAAGGCCTTTAAAATATCACCTACTAGTGCCTTCTATGTAAAGTAAAATTCCTCCTGTTCCTTAAACGAGAAATCCACTCTTATGCATGTTTGAAATTTATCTCCTAGGAGATACCTTGAAGGGTAAATCCAATCTTGTGAATGTTTTAAAGGTATCTCCTAAGAGATACCTTGAAGGTATTACAAAATATTTCAAAATATCAGCCAGTAATGCCTTCTATGTAAAGAAAATTTGTACTTGTTCCTTGAAGGACAAATCATCTCTTGTGCTTATTTGAAAGGCATATCCTAGGAGATACCTTAAAGGGTAAATCCACTCTTGTGAATGTTTAAAACATATATCATAAGAGATACCTTGAATAAATTATAAATGCCTTTAAAATATCACCCAATAATGCCTTCCATGTAAAGGAAAATTCTACTTGTTCCTTTAAGGAGAAATCCACTCTTGTGCCTGTTTGAAAGGTATCTCCTAAAAGATACCTTGAAGGTGAAATAAAATATTGTGAATGTTTGAAAGGTGTTTAATAGAAGATACCTTGAAGATATTACAAGGGCCTTTAAAATATAATCTAGTAGTGCCTTCCATGTAAAGGAAAATTGTACTTATCCCTTGAAGGGAATATACACTTTTGTCCATGTTTGAAATGTATCTCCTAAGACATACCTTGAAGGGGAAATACAATCTTGTGAATGTTTTAAAGGTATCTCATAAGATATACCTTGAAGGTATTACAAAGGATTTCAAAATATCACTTAGTAGTGCCTTTCACGCAAAGTAAAATTCCACTTATTCCTTGATGGAGAAATCCACTCTTGTGCATGTTTGAAAGGTATCTCCTAGGAGATACCTTGATGGGGAAACCCACTCTTGTACATGTTTAAAAAGTATCTCATAAGAGATAACTTGAAGGTATTACAAATTCCTTCAAAATATCACCCAGTAGTGCCTTCCATGTAAGGTAAAATTCCACTTATTTTTTGAAGGAGAAATCCACTCTTGTACCTATTTAAAAGGTATCTCCTAGGAGATAACTTGAAAGGCGAAATCCAATATTATGCATGTTTTAGAGGTATATCCTAGGATAACATTGAAGATATTATAAGGGAATTAAAAATATCACCCAATAGTGCCTTCCATGTAAAGGAAAATTGCACTTGTTCCTTGAAGGAGAAATCCACTCTTATCCATGTTTGAAATGTATCTCCTAAGAGATAAATTAAAGGGAAAATCCACTCTTATGGATGTTTTAAAGGTATATTATTCACTTTTTCCTCTCTAATAAGTGTTTTTGGCACAATTTCACCTCTTGTAACCACATGCACTTGCCCTAGCCCTCCTAAGTCTTAAAAGCATTCCCTAAAAGATAGTTATTGACTCACCTCTCTCCTCATTAATTTTAGAGTATAACTACCCATTGTAAGAAAATTATTATGAGCTCACCTAGGGGAGTCAAATTATAAAAACCCTTCTCCTCATTTGTCTAAAAAATTAGACTCATTGATATTTTGATAGAATTAAGCAATTATAGAGATCATAAAGAGCAGAGAGAGCCGAGCTGAGAATTGTGAGAATTTATGAGTAGGAATTGTTAATCCAGTGATTTTATTAAGATAGATAGTGGTTTTAAAAAATAATTATTGATGGATACTCCTAGATATCCATTGGCACTAGTGTAATTATGGGCAAAACCAATATGAGGCTGAAGATCAATATAGATGCAAAATCTTGAAGGCTTCATCCAATTATTACCCTCAAGGTAATAGGTTGGCAGAGTCTACCAACAAAAATATGATCAAACTGATCAAAAGAATGTGTGATGATAAGTAGGAGTAGCACTTGCACATGAATATGGCCCTATGGGGAGATAATATAACCCATAAATAGGTTCTAAATACTTCCCTATATGAACTTGTATACGAGAAGGAAATAATAATGCCAGTATCATCAAAATCCCCACATAATAGCTTTTGAAGGCTATTAAAATTGAAGAAAATAGAGGATTAATAAAGTAATTAAACTCCAAGAGGTGAGGGAATAGAAAAGTGATACAAATCTCATCTAATATTAAGTGTTTAAGTGATGGTTTGATAGGAAGTCATCAGACCCATGATTTAAACCTAGAGATTTAGTTCTAAAATATGATCAACAGGCCGAAAAGCCAAGATAACATGAAAAGTTCAATTCTCTTTGGAGAGGATCATTTTGAATCATCAGTGATAGGTAGGGGAATGATTATTAATTAGAATATAAAGAGGGTAATGCATTGAATATCCCCATCAATGAGATCTACTTGAACCATTTCAATTAACTACCCATCTTCCCCCTTATACATAATTAGTTAGTTTCCCTTTCTATCGCGTGTTTCTTTTTTCTTGTTATTGTTTTCATTCCCTTTGTTGTTTAATTTTAAAATAAGTACCATTGGCACAAGTGACTCTTTTATTTTTCATGCATCCCATCCCTAATCCTCCCAAATCTTTAAAAAACATTCTTTAAAAGATAGTTATTAACCTGCCTTACCTACCATTATGCCAAATGACCCATTTTTGTATGACTCCCCATAAAATTCAACACAAATCTCTCATGAGTGGACCATTGAGCATGTACACGACCCTTATCATTTATGGGGGTGATCGATATTAAAATTTCTCATCATGGGCCTACCTAGTGGCATTGATGTATGAATACCCTCACCTCATCCAAGCCAACCATTAGAAACATTAAGAGCATCAAGAACATTGAGTGAATTAAGAGAAGTAGGAAGGGTTGAGTCTAAAATAAGTAACAAATCAAAAAACTATTAATATAGACCTTTAGCAAAAATAGAGAGTCCTTTCTAAGAAAAATACTCACCAATGGAAGTTTCTACATCTTCATCAAGAAGTGACTAGTATCCCATCAGACAAAGAACCTATGGGTCAAGTAGTGGGGGTGACCATTCCTTCAGAAACATAATAATCAAATCCAATGATTCAACCCCTACTTTAAAAAAATAAAAGGTTTCCAACACCAAAAATGCATCTAAGGGGGACTAGAGGGACTGAACATTGGTCATTGACTTCACAAAAAATATCTTGGACCCAAAGTTGGCCAAGAACCCGAAGAGTTTGAGAGAGGGTGATTATGCCTAAATGATCACAAGGGATAGCACAAATGACTATAAATAATTTAATTGTAGGTTATGGGGATGCACACTAGCACATTTAATGGTGCCTTATGTTCACCCCTACTTGCATATCATCCCTCTCTATGTGCAAATATATGACACCCACTCTGTCACAATTAATGGAAACACCCATTTTAGGGTAAAAATTGGTGTAGATAGCATCAGGGAAATGATTTATCTCCCTAATGATCAAGAGGCCAAGATATATAGTGTAGATAGCCTATAGACTATTTGGGATTCCCAATTTTGAGAAAAGGGAGACTTCCTTGGCTTTATCCTCAAAATCAAAATCATGGAGATGCCAACTATGCCCATTTCCCACAAGAGGTTTCCTGCTATATCCATGTTGGCCTTCATATTCAAAATAAACTCTGATGACAATGTCGAAACTTCCAGCTATGGACACTCTTCTTCATAACCTCAACATAAAAAAGACAAGATTTTATGTTAGATTTTATAAAATCTATCACCGCTTCCATAAGAGATGAGCTAGACCCATGTCTTCCCTAGTTTTAGCATCCCTAGGGGATTTTACATCTCATTCTATTCTATCATCCCCAATTCTTCTCCAAATACCTCAATCTTAACTCCTTTGAAACAAATGTCTTCCCTTATGTGGTGAACTTGATCACTATATGGATCCATATCCTGTCTATCACTGGGGACTACTATGAGTTTTCATACCTTTTTATGGCTCCAATTTTCATCGATCTCAGCATGGATCACCTTCCATTCAAAATGAGTGAATCAAAACTAATATGGCTCACTAAAAGCTAGGTCTCAATTTTGTTGGTTTTGGGGAAGTCCACTTCTCATTCCTTCAAGTGCATGGTTTCCAGGGAAAACCCTTCCAAATCACATACATGCTAATAGACTGAACTCTAGCATTAAATTATGCTCACCAACTCGATGTGGTAGATTCCATCTATGGGGTAGGGAAGAAGAAGAAAGGCTTGAATGATGTCCCCTTCATAAGAGGAGGCATTACAATGTGTAAAAGGTACCAATAATGCCTACTCATAGCCAAGATGGCAGAGCTTGGCCTAGACCTAATAGATGATAGATGGAACTATGATCCAAATATATACATAGTAAACTTGAAGACCATCAGTACCCCTAGGCATCAATCTTAGCCTTACTTAGAGTAGAGGAAGTCACTCGTGGAAGACATTCCCCAAAATTATGTAGACCTAGCTCATATCTTGTTGGATGCCATCAAACCATCAGAGCCCTTTTATGAGAAGTTTTAGGATCACAACCCAACCAAGAAATTATCAAAGGTGATAAATAAGTAAATCACATAGTTAGGATGTAGTAAAGAGAAAAATTCCTACTTTAGAAAATATAAGTATGAGATCAACCTGCCCTAAGTTAGGCTCAATGAGGAAGAAAACAATGGAATCTTTGATAAATATTGGGATGAGCATCATCAAGAGGAGGGATTAACAAAGGAAGAATCCTTCCCTAAAATAATTATAGGAGGAGAAGGAGAAGAAGAAGAGGGGGAAGATACTCTTGGGTTTATAGTAGGAGTCATGCCACTATAGAAAGAAGCTGAGGTCTTAGAGGTTCAAAATATTTCTTTATGGCCATCTCCCCTGAACTCATGCTCCATATCTTCACAACAAAAACAATCTCCCTTTAAGTACCTCATGATTAGTTCATCCCAATACAAGCATCTTGAGGCCTCCAAATCTGGCCCTTTACCTGAGGTTACATAGAAGAAAATATGCTTCTCAGGTCCCCACCTTTCCACCTCCACCTATCTCATCACCTCTAAAGTTCCATCTAACAACTCACCTTAGGTTGAGGTACTCTCTACTACTCAGGAAAGCACCACCTTCACCCCTCTCTCATTGTCTTCTACCCAATCCTCTAGTGAGATCACATTGCTTTCCTTTGCAGTCTTGATTTCCTCTTTCATGTCTTTCTTCACCCCACCACCTTCAACTTTAGCATTGTCTTCCATCATGGTACACTCACCATTCCCCCCCCACTCTATAGGCTCCCACCATTTTCCCCTTCCACCCTCACCCTACGTCTAACTTCCTCTATAAGAACAATGCTTACTACTTCAAACTAATAAATAACTATTCCATTTTCACTATCATATGGAATCCCCTTCATGGGGGAGAGCATTCAATGGCTGGATCAGTTTTAGTAGAAAGTGAACACAAGAAGAGTGGCCTGAGAGGCCTAAATACAAAGAAAGAGAGGGAAGCAAGCCAAGGCCTACATTTAAACTCACATGCAATCATTTTATGACCCTATATAGCAAACCCTTATGGTTTCTCATCTAACCCTAAAGTAGTCAAGCCCTAATGATAAATGCAGCTAGGGGACTACGCTATTCAAGATTTCAACCTCAACCTTAGCCAAGACAAGCCTAATTATAAAGTCAATATGATAGAAAAGACACAAAATTTTATTGCCATAAACTACCTCAAGGTGACCCAATAGCTAGAAAAGACCAAGTTAGATCTTGCAAGAGTGAAAGCTAAAATTGAACACCTTAATGTTGAGGCTAAGGCCAAAGATACGAAGCTCAATAAAGTAAGGTATGACCTAAAGATATGCATCTCTAATGAGAGCTTCCAAATAGAATTTAACCTATGAATGACCACCAAAAAAGAGCTACAAGAGGAGACTGAACTAACTTGAGTCCACAAGTATCTCTCTAATTTTTATTGGTCCATCAACAATTATAGTAAAATGCACAACAAGAATCCTTGGTCAAGGACTAAGAAATTGAGAAGTTGATGAATGATCTTTTTTCCCATCCATAGGCCTCAAAAATCCTCTCTATGGTACAATAACTATACAAATCCTATTAGGAAAAGATTAAGGTCACAATGGTAAACTTGAAGATAACACTAAATTTCATTATAGATACACAAAAGCTAGCCTCTCAACTGAGTACATCTGTTGATCAATTGATCACCTTCATCTCTCCCAAGGTCTCATAATCAAAGAGCCTCATTCAAAATCTCTAAAATTCTTCTCATTAGATGCTACAAGTAGTAGGGGTGGCCGATCAGAGGTAGGTGGTGGCCAAGGTCAATAATTTTCTTAGTTGTATCAAGGCATCTAACAACTATAAGGTATTCCTTAATTTCTTAGAGAATGTGGTCTGAGATAGTTAGGGATGCATTGAGTAGCTAGTTTAGTTGGTACTTACCTCCCCTTTTTTTGTAGATAACATCATCTTCCCCAAGGACCACATCAAGGCACTACTTGAGTAAAATCAGAATGACTAGACCATCTTTACGACTCTCGATCAAGCACCTAATGTCTTCAAGGTGGAGAAAATTTTGTACCCACTCACCTAAATAGAGTTCTAGATGCTGGTAGTGGTCAAAGGCTTGGAAAACATCTCCTTTAATGATATAATAGATCTATATAGATCCTCTGGGGCTCTAAAAAAAGACACCTAGTCTAAAAAGAAGAATGGGTGCCCTTGTAGGAAGCCCTTCAAAAATTGTAGGTATCCACACCTTTCTCCAATTTTTATAATTTTGTTATGACTCATCTAAGCACAAAAGTTTTGGATTATCCCATATATAGGTAGATACCCCTATGAGTCACCAAGAACTATGGATCAGAAAGCCACATTTATCAATTTTGGAGCAACCCATCTTTGGCTTCGAGCTTGCTTGATAGTTAACAGTTCTTTCACACCTTTTGGTGGTTCCCCTTTTAGTCTCTTCCTTCTTTGGAGGCAATTTTCAAATTTTTACCTAAATAACAACCTTCATTAACTTCTAAAAAGTGGCACCCCCTTGCTCAATCTCACCAAATAAGTCCTCATCTCCTTTAGAGAGGCACCAACTTGATGCGTGTCATCTCCACACTTGTCTAGGAGTGATGTAATTTTGACAAAACTTAAAAGAACACCATTGGATGAGAGTGTGGGTCTTTACTTTTGAGTAAAACTTTTTAAACACTTTAATCCTAGCTTAAAGTGTAATCTAATGATTCCAAGGGGGACTAAGGTCATTAAATGCAGCATAGGTGGGACAACTCTAGGAGTATACATGTGGCACCACCTTGGTTCTCCTAAGTGTAGTGGTTGTAATAGAATGATGCAATTACACCATATTTGGGATCTAGAGGCTAACTACACTCATGAACTTAAGACCCTCTTTCAGTTGTAATGGCACCATCATGGGCATGAGTGGTAGAATTTTTAGGTGTCATTTCCCTAGGGTACCGCCTTGGCTATATATTCTAGGCTCTTCCCTTTTATAGGGGGTTGGTTATTATTTTTCACTAGTTATAATATTTGGTATTCTTTTTCTTCATCCATTATAATAGATTGATGTGATTGGAGGCTTTGTATGTGCCTTTTGTGGCCTTATATATTATGTTCTCCATTTACATTGAAGAGGATGTAATGTTCTATGTTATTTGGAGTAGAGAATTATCTCTATTTGCTATTTCTTTTCTTCTTCTTCTTCTATAGTTTGGGTTTTTTGTTGAATAATAAACTGTAGCTCATGCTTTATGCTCCTTCATGGTCTATAATGATTAAGGATCTAATCTATTTTATGTAATTATAGATTAATGTTTCAAATCTCCTAGTGCATCACCTTATGTTAAATTTACTTTACATGTTATTTGTTTTCCTTTATTCAAACTTAAATGAAGAATCAACTTCTAAAATCTTAGAGGTTGATTTACAAACCGTAATTCAATACCACACTTGTAAAGCTTCTACCTTTCATGTAAAGGAAAATTGCACTTGTTCCTTAAAGGATAAATCCACTCTTATCCCTATTTGAAATGTATCTCCTAGGAGATACCTTGAAGAGTAAATCAACTCTTTTACACATTTAAAAGGTATCTCCTAAGAGATACATTGAAGGTATTACATGGTCCTTCAAAATGTCACCCAGTAGTGCCTTTTGTGTAAAGGAAAATTACACTTATTCCTTAAAGGAAATATTCACTCTTGTGCCTGTTTGAAAGGTATCACTTAGGAGATGACTTGAAAGGGAAATCCAATCTTTTTCATGTTTGAAAGGTATCTCCTAGGAGATACTTTCAATTTATTATAAGGGCCTTCAAAATATAACCCAATATTGCCAAAATAGGAGATTCCACTTGTTGACCACTTGTTTATACAACTAAAAGTAGTGATTTTCATGTAAAGGAAAATTCCACTTATTCCTTGAAGGAGAAATCCACTCTTATGCCTATTTGAAAGTTATCTACTAGGAGATACCTTCAAATGGGAAATCCACATTTGTGCATGTTTGACCTTGAAATAATTACAAGGGCCTTCAAAATATCACCTTGTAGTGCTTTCCAAGTAAAGAAAATTTTCACTTGTTCCTTGAAGGAGAAATTAACTCTTATCCCTATTTGAAATGTATCTCTTAGGACATACCTTGAAGGGGAAATCCACTCTTGTGCATGTTTGAAAGGTATCTCTCCTATGAGATACATTGAAGATATTACAGGGGCCTTAAAAACATAACACAGTGATGCCTTCTATGTAAAGGAAAATTACACTTGTTCCTTAAAGGAGAAATCCAAACAATATACTTTAGGAAATGTAAGAAACAATTCATAGCAACATTGGAAGGGCTAAAACCATGATCATCTAAAAACATGTCTATTAATCTAAATGAGAGTTGGGAATAATGTACAACCAAAAAAATATGCTAAGCATGTTCATTTCCAAATAAAATTCCATTGAACCTGCAATATAAAAACACAAGCAACAATTCATAGCAACATTGGAAGGGGTAAAACCATGATCATCTAAAAACATGTCCATTAATCCAAATGAGAGTCAGGAATAATGTACAACTAAAATAGGCATGGATGATTTCTAAATTAGAAAATGTCACTTGGTAGTGAGAAAGCTTGGTTCATGTGGACAGTATAAAATATTAAAGTTAGGGTTTAGGAACATATAAAAGCTTCAAAAAGTGACGTAGATTAAAGTTTTTAGCATGATAAAATGACTGTGACATGAAAAAAGTTTGAGGAAATTAATGTCTCAGGGAAATTATATTGGGAAAATTATTTCATAGGACAAATTGGCGATGGCAAAAATCTTGAAGGGTATTTGAAGAAAAGGTCAAAGTGCACTTTCAAAAATCCTGAAAGGTACTTTCAAAAATCCCAAAGGGTACTTTCAAAAAGCTTGAAGGGTATTTTTACAAGGTTCGAAGGTCACTTCTCATCAGGGAAAGGGCTTGGGACAAAAGTCTAAGAGGGTAAGTCTAGAGGGCAAAGGGTCATTCCGAAATTTTTGAAGGGTAATCAAAAAGGGCAAAGGGAAACATTTTAAAAAGGCTAAAATGTAATTCTATAGGGTAATTATCTTGCCAAAACTCTCAAAGGGTAAGATTCATAAAGCTTGAAGGGTAAGTGCTCTTGGGGTCATTGTTTTGGCAAAATTACATTGGCAATATTGTTATGGGGAATTATTTTAAGATTTTTGAGTCAGACAAAATGTTTGAAGACAAAAGTCTGAAGGGTCATTTCAAAAGGGCAAAGTGACAAAAGGCCAAAGGGTCTTTCCAAAAAAGTCCTTATTGTACTTTCAAAAATCCCAAAGAGTACTCATTGAATCTTATGAGGTCTTGAATTTTGATCTTTTCACATTGAATATTGGAATTAAGACACCTTTACCCCTCAATAAGATAGAGGAGACCTTATACACAATAATCAATGTATTGTTAACTACCTTCTTTCATTGAAACACCTATTTACTCATTAAATCCTTTCTACACCACAATACTGATGGGTAAGTTCCACCTCAAGGTATTTTAATATGAGACTCCTTCATGTGGCTTGTAATACCTTAATGGGTGAGTTTAAGTTATATCCTTGAGGGTAACATGTAGGTATATTAGTGGGTGACTTAAAATTATCTCCTTCAAAAAGTTTCACTCTAGGAAGATTCAAAAATAGGGGGAAGGGTATAGCAAAAGTTAAGGTCCCTATGGTCTCAATATTTACCTTTGAAGATGGATTATATATGGATAAGTGTTTTTAGAACCAATGTTTGTTGGGAGTAGGTGTTGTGCACACATAGATAAAAATAGTCAAGCAGTCTCAAAAAGTTTGATATAAGAAATTTCAGAGATCCGAGCCAAAGGTTTCTCCTAGAAGATACCTTGAAGAAGAAATCCACTCTTGTGCTTGTTTGAAAGTTATCTCTTTGAATCTCTTATATAATTTTATAACATTGGGAAAGTTTAACCATGAGGTATCTATGGATCTTAATCCATGTTTTGAAGTTTTGGGTCAGTTAGCCTTTTTGTTGTCAACATGCTCGGTGAAGTTCAGTGGGTGGTGTATCATCTTCCTCTTTCTCGAGTTCCCCTTAATCATTTTTTGGCTAAGTCTCAATCCCTTTCACTGATGACATGTGTCATCATGGCACTCCTTAAGAAAGAAGGGAGTTCTTATTTAAAGTAAAAGCATGCCATTAGTTGAGGGAAGTGGGGCCCATTTCTAACATGAGTTTTAGAGGTAGTTCAAAGGGAGAAATACGTCACCACAACACTTCATCTAAGCATAATGGGAATCTTGAAGGTTGCTTCATAGATCACAATTTCATCTCACATCTGTAAATATTTCCATATAAAATTGTTAAACTGAGAGTTAGAGTTTTAGGCATCAATAATATCCACTAGGAGATTCCTTCATGGGTAACTTGAAGGTATCTCCTAGGATATACCTTGAAGATATTACAAATATTAATAACACTAGGCAATTTCAATCTCAAGGTATCCAATAGGATATTCCTTCGAGGGTCTTGTAATACCTTCATGGGTAACTTGAAGGTATCTCCTAAGAGATACCTTGAAGTTATTAAAAAGACCATCTAGGTAAAGGAAAATTTTAGAGGTACAAAAAGGTAATTATTTAGATATGAAACTATTAACAGAATAAGGAAAATTGTTAAATTGGATTGAGGTGGAAAGATCATGTGCATTGGAGGACCTAAAATGTGTTCTCTCACAAGTATTAGAAGGCCCTTCAAGTTATCAAGTTATCAACCAACAGTACTTTCAAGGTGAAGGAAAGTTTTACTGGGAGATACATTCAAGGTGAATAAAAGTGCTTTCAAGGTTTTCACTAGGGCATTCCTTCAAGGGCATTGAAGTACACTTGTAATACCATCATGGTTAACTTTAAGATATCTCTTATGAGATGTCTTGTAAGAAAAAATCACTCTTGTGCTTGATTGAAAGGTATCTCATAGGAGATACCTTGAAGGTACCTATTAATGGTCATTTTGACACATATTAGAAACATAATTCCCCTCATATTTCTCCTTTGAAACAAATTTTTATGTATTCCATTGCCTATCAGATTATATTGGCTAGTGCACATAATTTATTTTTGGTTTGGTCATACCTTATTAGTTTAAGTTTGAGTTAATGTATATATTTTGAAGATTTAATATGTATTTTGTATTTTAGTTTAGAATTAAAATTTGTTGATATACATTTAATCACTACTCAAACACCAAAAAAATTCATGAAACGATGCAATATGCAACTTGTATTTACAAAAGATCAATATTTAAATCATTTCAATTTCTTTGTAGAATGTCTGAGTGAAAAAGGAATTCCCACACTTAAAAGGTAGAAGAAGGCCTCACTCCAAGAGAATTTTGATAGAGTACCATTTAAAATACCAAAACTAAAATTAAATCCACATCAACATCTTCCATTTTATGGTGGCAATACAATTCTTCTTTTTCATTGGTATTTTGAATTGTTTAGTCTGCCAAACATGCATGTAGATATATACTTGTTTAGAACTACATCGGGAAAAGAATCTTATCTAATTGGAGTAATCCTTTCCTGTGATAAGGATGAAATTTAAGATGATCTTCAATTCAAACTAGAAGTATGGAATGGAGAATAGAAAATTCTCTATTGAGCTACAGCTAATTTCAATAAAGTTACACCTAGTAAAATGGAGTTGACAAAAATTAATTGTTTTCCTTCTTGTGAAACATTTGGGTTTCATTTGAATAGCTGTGACAGCCTTCAAATGTCTGGGTTGATAGACACAGATAATTTGGTCAATATAATACAAAATATATTGAAATAAAAACATGAACAAGGGGCAACCACTTCTTCTACTTGCCACCATGAAAACATGTATTTAATATACCCTATGATCATGATAGAAAAAACATTGAAGAAAATAAGACAAGCAAGGGAAACATATTTGTATGCATATTTGAAAGAGGCCATACAAGTACTCATACCAATGGAGAAAAATAATATCGAACAAAAGGTTGGAACACTTATATTGACATAAACTTATGATGAGACACACAATGAATTTCCTACATGGTATATTTCCTATACCAATTATGCCTTGAACATTGTTGTAGGGCTTTGTGAATTGGGGGACACTAATATCAAAATAAGAAATCTAAATGAAAGAGGGGTGAATGATATAATTCATTCATTTTTAAAACATAATGAGGTTCCAATGAAGTATGATTTGTTAAATCCTTTTTATCCAAGCAACCTTGAATGTATTATTGAATTGAAGGAAGTCCTAGAAGATGTGATGGAGAAAGAAAACTGTAAGGTTCAAAATTATAGATGGCCAACACATAATTATAGCATAATAGAGAATTATTTTAGAAGAAGAATATAATTCACAATCATTGAGAAATAAATGTTTTGTTAGAAGGGAAATATTTATGAAAAATTGTACTCCATTCCATATTGTGCATAAAATATGTAACCACTATAATGAATCTAATGAAACAATTTATTAGGCTTCATTTGTAGAAAGAGTTTGATCTGCATGTGATCTTAACAAACTGATAGGTTGGAAGAATCTTGAAATAGGGAAGAAAAGGATAGAAGAAATACATTAATAAGATAGAAACTTGTTCACATAAATGAACTATTCAACACAACAACTGTAGGAGAGAAAATGCCTTCTTTTCATGGAATAACCCATTTGAGATTGTTTTGATAAGGTGTTTGATTTTTTTGAAAGTGGTACTTTACCTAGTTCATATAAACAAGATTTAAATCTAATTGAAATAAAAATACTTAGAAATATTTAAGTATTTTTAGACAAACAAAAAATAGAACTAGTAAATTTATTGGAAAAAGGTATATTTCCTTCTTGAAAACCTCTAGGTACAACAACATGGATAATTAGTTAAAAAAGATGAAGCTGGAAATTAACATATTATAAAATATTATAGATGATTTTAAAATCCATGATATGACACTGCCATAGAACTAAACAATCACACCTATAGAGGTAATGGAGCATTATAAAATTTATGCAAAAAGGATTGATAATTTATGTGTCCTGATTGAAGGAATTTCAAAAAATAAAAAGGCTAGGAAACATTATCTCAAGATTCATTAATCATATTGAAAATTTATTTAAATAATGATGGAAGTCAACTTTTCAAGACATATACAAAAAACTTCAACTACCATTACATGCCCTTATGTCTTTGGCTACCCATTTTAGAAGATTTAGTGAAATGTTCATTCTTGGTTTGAACACCGATTTCATAATTATTTATCTTTTGAATCTCACTGATGTTTTAAAATAAGAATATCTTCTCCTATTTCTTCATGAATTTATTGAAAAATTTATTGTCTAGGCCTTCAATGTATTCAACATCCATAAACTAGAAGATTATTCTGCCATTCAAAGCTCTCTCAAGAATATGAATGTTGGTGATTTCTGTTACATGCAAGATATAGGTGTCATACTCTGGGGTCCAAATAGTTATGGATTTGATTAGATACATATTATAGGTTATAAATTTTTGTCAAGATCCCACTCATTTTTAGCTATAATGTTTCAGCCTCAATTTATAACAAAGTAGATTAGAGGAAGGTTTTGATATCTACAAAGACATAACAATATTTCAAATGATTAATTTGCACAGAATAGGAAGGCCATTCAAAAATGAACTATTTAACATCTTCTGAGAGAAACTTATCTCTAATTTCAATGATTTGGATGTATGTGACTTGCTAGGGATATATACATGAGTTGGATTAGTGCGTGCTTGTACAAAATTTTGAAAAAAATTATATTGCATTACAAAAATTGAAAAACAAATAATTTTTAATGTTCAATTTCAAAATTATTTAATAAATTTAGAGCAACCAATACAATAACAACCAATTCAGTCAATACCAAGTGCATAATATTTTTAATTTATTTTATAATCATGCTTCATTTTACAAATATAACATCTTAACAGTCTTTTAGTTTGTATGCTTTATTTTGAAACCTAAAAACTTAGCAATATTTTGGTGTGTAGCACTAATGGCATTTCATGAAAGTGAAGAAATAATAATAATGGAAGATCATATCAATGAACATGACACATCGCAAGTTGAAGAAGGTAACATAAGATCATGCATATTTTTTCAATTGTATAATTTTTTATTTATACACGATTCATAATACTAACAGGATATTTCTTCATTTTTTTATGTCTCAATTAAAATAGTTTACAACATAAGTTTAGAACTTTGTGTCTCCAACACAACCACCCATGACATATCTCTGCAGGTTAGTGCCTCCATGAAAAAAACACAAGGTAAAACTCTACAACAAGATACATTTTTAAAATACATGAAAGATTTAGCCAAGATCTCTGAATAGTGTTCAAGCAATAATGTCAATTTACTATAGAGATACCTCCAAAAACAAGCAATTCCAAGAAAAATAAAATGTTTGTATTAACTAATTAACCTTTCAAAAAGGAAAAGTGGGGTACATGTCGAGAAAATTAGGGTAACATGAAGAAGCCCCTAATTTTCCTAATTAAATAATTATATTAAAATATAATTGTTCTATGGACCCTTTATAACTAACCTAAGGAATCTTAAATAACATAGAATGGCCATACGAGTGCGTAGGCAAAATGCAATGGAAAAAACACTGCACTAACACCCCCTTTAAGTGTAGCTTAGGTGAGATGAGAATTGGGTCCCAGCATTGAAATCCCGATGAGGTACCCAAGTATATAGTGCTGAACCTCCATAAGAGGAAGACAAAGGTGGAGAAAACCTAACCCCAATGAGAGCTCACAGATGAAAAAATTTACTTTCTATGAAGGTTTTGGTTAGAATATCTATAGTTTGATCTGATGTGGATAGTAATGAAGATCAATGACTTTCTCATTGATAAGCTCCCTGATGAAGTGCATGTGAATCTCTATGTGCTTGGTCCTTTGATGGAGAACCGAATTCCTACAAATTTGGATAGTGCTTTGGTTGTCATAGTAGATGATTGTTGGCTTATGAAACTAGATAACAAACTCAATGAGAATCCCCTAAAGCTAGATTGCCTTAGTGGTGGCATTAACAACCCATTTGTATTATGCCTCTGTAGATGATAAAGCAATTGCATGTTACTTCTTGCTTGACCAACTTATTAGACCTAGACCAAGTGAGAAACTATAGCCTGAATTGGAATTTTAACTCTAAATATCTCTAGCCCAATTTGAATCTATTTATCCAATCAAATCAACCTCTATTCTTGATCTATAATGTATCCTATAGTTGTGCAAACTCTGAATGTAGTGAAGAATCTGCTTAGCTACTTTTTGATGTAACTCATGTGGCTCCTACATAAAATAGGAGACTAACCTAGCTAAATAGGATATGCCAGGTCTAGTGTGTGTGAGAAAGATAAGACTACCCATGAGTTACCAATATGGAGTTTCATCAACAAGTGGTGTAGGACAATCAACCTCAAACTTCACACTAGACAAGAAGGGAGTAGAAGCTAGATTATAATCAACCATGTTAAACCTCACAATAAAATCAAGATAATAATTGAATTATGATAAAGTTATCCTAAAATCTAACTAAATGATTTCAATCTTGAGAAAGTAGTGCAACAATCCCATGTTTGTCATTGAAAATCTATCTGAAACTGTTGTTTTCACTATAGAGATGGATGATTATGAGCTCTCTATAATCAATAATTTATCCACATAGAGAAATAAGATCAACTGAGAATCATCCTATCATAAGATGTAGACATTCAGATCTAAGTGGCATCTGGTAAACCTGACTATTAGGAGAAAGGAGTCCATCTTGGCATACCATGCCCTAGGGGCTTATTTGAGTCTATAGATAGATTTCTTGAGTTTATAGACTAAAGAGGTATCTTTCATAAATTCTTGCAATTGCTCCATATATATCTCTTATTTGAGGTCACCATGTAGAAAAGCACTCTTTACTCCATTTGGTGAACATATTATTGATGTGTGGCTACAATAGCTAGAGTGAGTCTTATAGACATCATCTTGTATACATGAGCAAATTTATTAGTGTAGTCTATGCCAGTCCCCTGAGAAAACCCATTTACAACTAAATGAGCTTTGTACTTATCAACTGACCCATCTACACCATACTTGGTTTGATAAACCCATTTATAATGGACCAATTTTATTCCTTTGGGAAGAGAGACAAAGTCCCATGCTTTGTTCCAAATTAGGGAACTGTACTCTTCCTGCATAGTAGAATCCCATTCTATAATGCCAGATGCCTCATGAAAGGTTTGTAGATCTGAGGTAATGGCCAAGTAGGGCATGTGAAGTCCCCTAAAATTATGAATGTGTCTACCTTGTATCTGATGGATTTCCAACCCATTTCCCAACACTCTGAAGTGTCTATCTAGACCAAGTGAGACCATAATTCTATGAGATTATAGAATCAAGAGGTGAGTCTTCATCATCTATAGTATGAGTGTGAGATGGAGGAGGATAATCCTCATACTGCTCTCATCACTTGAACTTGGAAAGGAAGAAGAGTCATCCTCATCATCAGGAGGATGTTGAGGTGGATCTACATCACTGTCAAAAGTGAAATCAATGCCCAATAAGACTTTTGAAGAGTCTGGAGTTCCAAGATTATATTCAAGTGGGCCTTCATGAAACTTGACACTCCTTTTAATGAATAACTAATGCATTTTAGGATGGAGAAGCCTATATCTATTAACACCCTCTGCATAACCCATAAAGATGAAAGATTGACTATGAATGTCTATTGCCTTATGTTTCTTTTTGGGAACATGGTCCATTGCTGGTGATCCAAACACTTGAAAGTGATCTATTGTGGGATTGTGACCATCTCAAGATTTAAAAGGAGTGATTCCTTTAAGGCTTTGTGTGGAACTTGGTTCTGAATGTAGCACACATAGTTGATTTATTAGGCCTAATACTGAGGAGAAAGAGACTTTGATTGAATCATGCAATTTACCATTTACTTCAAGGTATGGTTCTTACGTTTAGACACACCATTTTGTTGAGGATTGTATGGAACTATGTATTACAAACATTCTGACTGCTTCTCCACAAGTGCCTTGAAGTATTTAAAGGGATCAAAAAACTTAGACTTCTTTTTGAGAAAAAAACCTAGGTGTACCTCAAAAATTCATTGATGAATATGAGAATGTATCTTGTCCTATTGAATGAAGGTTTTGGAAATGGACCTATTAAGTCACTATGGACTATCTCTAGCTTCTGTTCGGCTCTCCTTGCTTTGCCTTTGTTATATTTCTCTTTGGGATGTTTACCAAGAATGTAGCCATTACATAGGCCATCTGAGAATTTGGCTTTAGGTAACCTTGAAACCATGTCCTGATGTCTGAGTTACTCCAATTAATGGTAGTTTAAATGACCAAACCATTCATGCCATAGTTTTCTTACTCCATCTACATGAATAAGTAGTGCAATTGAGGGTTGATCTAGGGGAAAATGTGAGAAGGCATACAACCTAGACTGATGATTGGCCTTCCCATAAGCCACTATAGTGTCACTATGTAGCTCTTTGATGAGCACTAAATTAGGTGTAAACTCAACTTATTTCTCGACACCTATGTTAGTGATTTGATATACTGATAAAAGATTGGTGGATACTGAAGGAACACATAGAACATCATTGAAGGTCTTATCACTTACTTATACCAATCCTTTACTGTTGAATTCTACTGAAGTGTCATCACCCATTAGAATTGAAGGCATAAGACAAGGCTCTATTAAAAAAAAAAAGATCCTCTGAGGAGGCCATGTGATAGGAAGCACCCAAGTCAATAACCCAAGTCGAAGGCTAAAAAGCTACTACAACAAGTGCCTTGCCCTTGTTTTTGCCCTTTTTTCTATCTTACCCTTTGCAAAATATTATGCTGATGTGTTCTAAGATGAAGATTCAAGAACACTTATGTTTTTATTCTCAAGCATCTTAGTCAAGGTGTCAATCTTCTTTTTCATGCAATGAGATTCATAATGTCCAAGATTCTTGCAAAAGTTGCATTTAAATTTCTCTTTCTTAGGTTTCCCACTTGAAGAGGACTCATTTGGTGATGCATTTGGCTTAGCATATGATTTTTTATTCTTCTTGTGCTCATGATTAGGTTTAGACTATTTTTTCTCTTGTTTGCCACTGCTAGAAGGCTTCTTCTTGTCCTGATTGACAATCAAGGCATGTGATTTTGAAGACTTTAGTGCACCCATTTGAACCAACTTATCTTGCTCTCGAGTTAGATCAATAACAAAATCATCAAATGATGCCATTTTACAAGTGGATCTAAGTGCATGTTTGGTAGCATGAAATCTAGAGATGAAAACGAAAGAGTTATGACCCAATTTTGCAAGCATGGATAAAATCAACTAGTCATCTATTTTTTCAATGCCACATTATTTCAACTATAGTTTTAGTGATTAAAAATTTATAAATAAGTATTTTATGGTTTTATAGTCACCTAGGCTCAATGTGATGATCTCATTCTCCAACTCATGACCCCTCATGATGTCCTACACTCTAAAAAGCTTGTCTAAAATGGTTCAAACTTCATTGGAAGTTTTTGAAGATTCAACATGAAATAAGAGGTTAGGAGACATTGACAGGGATAAGAAACCATAGGACTTGTCACATCTATTGCACCACTTAACCTTTTTTGCATCTGTAGATGGCTTAGTTTCCTCACCCATAGTGATCTGATAGAGTCATTTACCTCTCAAGGTGAGTTGCATTTTAGACTTCCATTTGAGATAATTAAATGGTGTGAGTGGTTTAATGTTTATATTCATTAATGTATATTAGAATGAGACAAATTTTTAGAATTTAAATGCAACCAAAGAATAGAAAGCACATAGTATAAGTACCCCTTAAACTATCAAGAATACCCCCTAAAGTTATAATGCACACACGCTCAGTCTTGGACATCAGCACAACCAAAAATAAATCTATGATTAATAAGTGTGAGAAAGTATGAGAGGGGCATTGGGCACAACTGATAATGCATCCAAGAGGAAAGGTATAAAGGTTTGAAGAGAGTTTTAAGCTATTACACAATGTGAAAATTGGATGTTATAAAATTCCTAAAACAATGTCATCTATGTATATATCTTAAGAAAATATGCACTTTAAAAAAAAATGATACCCAAAAAAGAGTTATAGATTGAAAGTTATAGCACTTACAAGCTCTTACTCCCACATATTCCTAGACCCTTTTCAAAAATGAAATTTTTTTATTAGACTTGTGATTTTGGTAAAAACTTTACTCTATTTATTCATTACCTTTCACCTTAAATTTGACACCTTCTTGAACATCGCATAGGTTACCAACACTACTTTACTTCGGGTTCTTGGCACTGCTATACTTTAAAAAAGTAATAAGTAATTGACCCTAGAAAACCCAAATAGGTCTTCCTAGTGCATTTCAGGTTCTTATAGTTGCATTACTTTGAGTTCTTGTAATTGCTTTACTTCACTAAAAAAGTAAGAAGTAATTGACCTTAGAAACTCTGAATAGGTCTTCCTAGTGCATTTCAGGTTTCTTGACTTACTTTACTGTTGTCAGAGATCAATAGTGACCCTTCTAAAGCCCAATTACTTTGAAGTAGTTGAGGTTGAGAAACCCGATTGCTTCTTCCAATGTAATTCAGGGTTTTTAGCTACTTTACTTAACTACATGAATTTGAAGTAAATTAATGATGAAAGCTTGAATGAGTGTTGCAAGTAAGTTGTAACACTCTAAAAACTTGATTTGAGATAGAATCAAGTAATGGATATCTAAAAACTTGATTTGGTCTATGGGCAAGATTTTTGGGTTTGCAGGCTAGATTACTTCATCTGTACGGATGTTCAAATAGATGGAAGAAATTGGGTTATAATAAAATACACAAACTTTCTCAAAAATATAAGAATAACCCATTTTAGATCTTAAAAATCCCATAAAATATATTCAAATGGATTTTTCATCAAAGGCCTTCTGACATGAGATTTGAGGTAGATTAAGAAAATAACTCTAAGGTCAAAAATGATGGCCAAGACAGAAGCAAAATTAGCAATGGTGAATGCAGGAGGAACTTACTAGGGGAACAAATACATGAAGCTAGTAGTAAGGCTCTAATACCATGAAATATTTAGCCAAGATCTCTGAATAGTTTTTAAGCAACAATGTCAATTTCCTATAGAGACAGCTCCAAAAACAGGTGATTCCAAGAAAAGGAAAATGTTTGCATTAACCGATTAACCTTCCAACAAAGAAAAGCATAGCACATATAGATAAAATTAGGGCAACATGAGGAAGCCCATAATTTTCCTAATTAAATAATTACATTAAAATATAATCATTCTATGGACCCTTTATAACTAACCCAAGAAAGCTTAAATAACATAGAATGGCCATATGACCATGTAGGCAAAACCCAATGGAAAAAACACTACACTAACAATAAAAATATCAAATACATTGATGACAAGAATGTTTAGTTACTACATTATATAATACCTTGAAGGGAATAAAGAACCAAAGTTTCAACAAAAGAGTGTACCCACACAAACTACAAAAAGGTAAAAAACGGTGAAAACTCCTTTCAATAAATGTATAATTATATAATTTCATACAAGTCTAGAATATATTAATTATATTTATTTATTTAAACACATTATAATTGAATTATTTTCATGGATAGGAGATTGTAAAAGATAATAAAATATAGATTTGCATCAGCTTGGGATTTGGAAGTGCGGATTCATTTTATTATTGTGTAGACTTGAATGTGGTTGTATTTACCCATTAAAATGTTGTTTACATGTATAGTTTACCTAGTTTAAAATAACATAAAATGTGCTATACTATGTCTTCAATACAATAAATTTTAATGCAGAGTATCCATGTGTTCTTTATTAATAAAAAACAATAAAGTTTTTTATGCTCGAAACAATTATATTGCTACTAATTTAAACAATTTTTAATTTGATGTGTCTTATTGGAACTATATGAAGGGGGTTTAAAAGGTGTATATTAATTTGAATTTAGTGATAGTGAAATAAGGCTAAAAATATTAAATCCTATTTTGTTTGTTGTGATGGGCTACATAAACATATAAATATTTATTGGTATGCATAATAACAACTAATACATTCATTAGTTTAAAAATATGGAAGTTGGTTGATCAATGTTAAATTCGTATCAACATTTATGAGAAGTGATTTATGGTAAAACAAAACTATTTCATAATATGATAAAGTCATGGTCAAGTTATAAGGGTTCAATATGAACTTTTATATGCATATGTATGTTACAAAAATGGTAATAGATATGGTACATCTGTGTATAATGAGTATTATAGTTACAATGTGCTTGAGCATGTATTTATTTGTATATATGTTTATATGAACCTTTATAAGATTTAAATAAATGCAAGAAAAAAATGAATCAAATGAAATGCATTATGTTTCTATGTTACAATAAGAAATGCAAATCAAAATCGCATCAACAACCAATCTAGTAACAAGTAAAACATTTTATTATAAAATTTTCATGTTATATTTCTTATAATATAATATTTTAAATAAATTATTATTTCTTTTTTAATAAATTATAGACATTTCAAAGGAGGAGCTAAAACTGACTTCTAAAAAACTATTGATTTTGGGGTTGGATGACTTAATATTATTTGTTGTGCACAAAACAAAATATATGCAAATGCATTATACGAGAAAAACAAAGATTATAAAATAGTAAATGTGTCATACTACATTCGAGATCATTCCAAAGAAATTTTGAAGGTGGCACTGCATTATTTTTTTCACATTGGCATTTGGTCAATGATAGAGGACAATCATTTGAGGATATTCATTCAAGCCATGGGCTACACAAGTTCAAATTTCATGTTTTTTTGGGGTGAAATATATTCTAAGCCATTCAATATAAACATAAAAAAAATAGGATGAAGTTAATTTTAAAGGGACCTTCAGAGATGATTTTTCAATTGCCAACACATTGTTCATTGATTTTAATTCTCAAAATTGTGTTACAAATCAAAAATTGAAAATGAGTTATGTTACGTCAAGTACATATCCTGGAAATGGAAGTTAGAAATATGAAAAGGATTGGAGAATACAAATTATGTCAATCATCATATTCTTTGGAGAAATCAAAAAATCCATGCCAACAGTTGTGAACTAATTTTTAAAAAAGATGTAACTTCACCTGATTCTTTCAAGTGTATTTATTTATTATAAGCTATAATTCTAGTAATAAACATTATCATCAATTTCATACAAATAAAATTTAAATTATTTAAAATATAGTTCAATTAATTACAAAATAATCGATTCTAATTTAGAATTACTTTGATCTGGTAATAAGTGCAATTTAATTTATAGTTGGAGATTCCTTGAAACTATTGAACTAGTATATTGACAATTGCTCATGAAGATCTTCTTAATGAACAACAAATAATTGTCAGGATATTTATTATGTAGATACACTATATTGCTTAATATGTTTTCATCCATAATTTGGCCAGTCAAATGGTGCCACGTATCTCAACAATGGAAGCTACTTCAAAGGATCAATGATTGGTTTCATGGCCCAGAAGGGTGCCATGAGTTCAAAATAGTCCAATCTATTCAAAATGATCTACTCCCAAATAGTTTGAAATAATTTAATTTATTTGGAATATTGAAAACATATTTTTGGAGAAAATATTCTCCACTCCACTTTAGTTGGTATAATTTCAAATTATTTAAAATAGCCTTATTTAATCTAAATGATCTATGCTCAAATGGTTTGAAATAGTCTAATTTATTTGGAATAAAAAATATATTTTTGGAGAAAATCTTCTTCACTCCATTTTAAAGGCATAAGTATAAATTATTCAAAATAGCCTTATTTATTCAAAATGATATATGCACAAATACTTTGAAATAGTCCAATTTATTTCGAATATAAAAGAAATATTTTTGGAGAAAATTCCCTTCACTCCACTTTAGTGGGTATAAGTCTATTTATTTAAAACAACCTAACTTATTCAATATGATATATGCCCAAATGATTTTAAACACTCCAATTTATTTAGAATATACGGAAAAAAAAATTTGGAGAAAAATTTCTCCACTCCACTTTAGTGGGTATAAGTCCAAATTATTCAAAATAGTCTAATTCATTCAAAATGATCTATGTCCAAATGGTTTGAAACAGTTCAATTTATTTGTAACATAAGAAAATTATTTTTGGTGAAAATTTTCTCCACTCCACTTTATTGGGTATAATTCCAAATTATTTGAAATAGTCTTTGGAAGATCTCAGTTGGCCACACTTCATCTCAAGATTAGAATTCAAATTGTCCAAATGGTTTCTATTCAAATTGAATAACAACAAACTCTCTACACCTAGATTAGATTAAATATATTTGAAATTGGAACATCCTCTCCTCTAATCATGTTCAGCGGATAATAAAAAATTGGAATATCTACTAAGAAGCTATGGTCTCCCCCAATTTAAATTGGATGAAACTAAATTTTGATAGAGCTATGTAAAAAACCCAAGAATGTTGAGACTAGATGTATCCTATGAGATCACACATGTTCCTTTATTATTTCATCCACATTAAAGATACCATTATGCAAAAATTGTAGTATGATCTTCATGATTGTCCTATCCACTAAAATGGGAAGATCCACAAAATGTAAGTACTCATTGTATCCTTTTCAGATGTAAACCCTCATAATATGTACACACATTATTTTTCAGATGTGTAGTGAAACTAGTTAAACAGAATCTGAGTTTCATAATTTGCATGGATTGAGTCCCCAAAGACTACGAAGATAATGAGAAATAATCCTTCACTTTTGGTGAGGATGAGGCAATTGATCATTTAGTAGCTCAAGGGAAGGAAGATTG
This sequence comes from Torreya grandis, assembly GCA_037957365.1. Classification (NCBI taxonomy): domain Eukaryota; kingdom Viridiplantae; phylum Streptophyta; class Pinopsida; order Cupressales; family Taxaceae; genus Torreya; species Torreya grandis. The sequence continues at coordinate 233,117 of JARHVA010000406.1, forward strand.
GGGGACTATCAAAGCACCTAGGTCAACTCTAATTCCATTGTGGTTGTAATTTATGATGATCATAGGCTGAGGAATTTCCATGGTGAAGAGTGGGCACATGAGATGTGTAATGTTCAAGAGGGATGTGTGTTGGTGGAATCACATAACAGTAGGGTGTTATGGCAATACATAAGTTTGAAACAAAAACTAGTAATCTAGCATAGATAGATTCAAAGCCAAAAAAAGGATCCCATTATACATCTAAAAATCACCCTTACCTAAATAAGATTAAGTGTTCATACAGATACAAGTAAAATATATCTTTTTGGGTCTTGTGTAAATTTGGTGGAATGGATATTCCTCAAACCTTAGTTCTTAATTTAAGAGAACTGTATAAAATAGTGGTCCAAAAAAATGATAAAAATAATTTTTTTAAAACAAATTCATGTGTCATTACTTTCTGCTTTCATTTTAAAGTAAAGTTATTCCCTCAAAAAAAAATTATAATATATTATATGTATAATTTGGTTAGAGTATAGAGCACAAAATACACACACAAATATGAATTAAAAAAGATTTAAATAACACCCCCACATTAAAAATGTTTAGAACCATGCTTAACTACCATCTGTTCACCTCTCTGCTACATCTTACAAACCTCTATCAACTTGTCCCTATTTATTTCAACTATCAACTATCCTATGTCATAACATTAGGTGCTTATTTATCTTGATTTTAATTTTATTTTACCTCATGCAAACATATCAACTCACCTATACCATTGGATTGAAATATCAATGCATAGGAACAATATTTGAAATAGTTTTTTTTATAAGTGAAATCTAATATTAACTGTTTTATATCCATCCAGTTATTTTAAGTGGCCCATTTATATTTTTATTATTAAAAACATATTAATATATATAATAATATATAATATTTTTTATCATTTGTTTAATATTTAACCTAATATAATACAATAATATATAATATAATTATAATATAAAATATATTACTATATAATATATATTATCATTAAATAATAGTGTATAAATACACACATACAAATTAGAAGTTGTTTAAAGGTACAATTTACATAAGAAGGGATACAATTTCATGTTTTGGTAAAGTTAGGTTTTGTAAAGTGAAAGCGTAAATTGGTTGTCATACCTCACTCAAATTTTATGACAACTTAGCCTATTAATAAACAATAATTTACCATTTATTTTAGTAATATTTTTCTATTTTCTAATGTATTATAATTTTTTAATCTTCAAAAATATGTCTATGTAACAAATCTTTGAATTATTTTTAAGACACATTTTCAAATTGTCAAATACAACTAATTCCTTCCCATTATAATTTATATTCCATTATATGCCATGAAAAACAACATTACACACACAAAAATGTCATTAAAAAGAAACACATAACATGCATCTATAACAACCATGTAAAAATAAAATGAACTACTATTACACACTCCTAAGATAACCACAATCAAATATACAATCGAATCATTCAAACTATTTTTAAAAATGTACCTTGTCATCACCCCTCACCATTAGCACCTCGTTCACATTGAAATATTTCATCGCTTTCATGTTATGTATTACCTTGTCATTCCCCAACACTTCACCATTACTCAAGATCATGATGAAAATGAAATCAGTAACTTATGATTGGCTTTCACATCAAAGTTTAACTATAGGTTAAATTAAATTAGGGCCTTCTCACTAATAAAGTGATAAAGGTTAAATTTAATTGAAAGATTAAGTATTCTCTCTAGGACTAACAAAGCAGCAAGGTCATATACCAACACATAAGTTATTCTAAAATGAAATTTGTTATGTGTCACAATATTTAACCTATCTACCTATGATGATTGTAAAAAGTTAAAGGTTATAACAAGATGTACCAAGAGGGGCATATTATATTTGGGATAGTAATATATTTAGAGATAAAGAAAATCAACTATTATGTTTGTAGGAGATATTATGGTCTATTTGGTGTATAAGATTTGATAGACCAAGCCTACTAACCTATGTGGGATTAGGGTTTTTAATGAATGAAGATTTCAAATTCATAGAATTAATTATGAGATGTATTAAATAAGCATATTTGACTTGGGGTAGAAAATCATATATTTTGAGGCATTTGAACAAGAGTTTTTCAATTATGATGCCAAAGAAAAGGAGAGAGGAAAGATGAGCACACAATAATACTCATCCTGAAACTAATCATCTATTATATTAGTTAGAGGACCACATCTAGAATAAGGATCGTAGTCTATCCGGTCTATTTATATCTCCTTCTTCATTTTTGGCCTTCCCTTCCCTATAATACATGTCAATCTAGGTAGTGTCACGTGTGTATTATATACAACCCAATAGTTTTTATCTACATAACCCAATAGGTGTTTATGGTGTGGTGATTGGAATTTGATTGTTTCTAAAGAATTTACCTATTTTTGCATTGCTATTAAGATTCTCATGGTGTCTTTTACTTCATCACTAAATGTTTCTTTTGAGATGCAGAAGTCATACTTGTGACAATAATGGCATGTGTGGTGCAGACTTTGATGTTGTCTTATAGATTAGAATTTTGAAATGTTGTATTATTGTTGTTTATTACATGAGCAAGGTAATATATTTATTGTGCATTGTCTTGCATTCCCAAAACCTTATTTTTTTTAATAAGTTATTTGATATTGGTATCATGATATAAAGGCTTAATATTGTGATTAACCTACCCAATCATTGAAACCTAGTTTGAGGCTATTGATTGCAATCCATTGTTATTGAGTCCTATAATTATGTTTATTCAATGGTTCTTAAAGGCACATAGGGTCTCATAAATTTCTTGTAAAATTATCATTTTCCTAATGTTCTTTATCAAATTTACTACATCACTTGATCTTGTTATATTTTACATATTGCATTAACAAATGTGACATGTCAATAAATTTTGCATGTGCATATACATAAGATTCTTCAAGTCCATCACTTGAAATAACATGTCATTTCCCCTCACCATGTTCATGTAACTTGACCCATAATATTTCACCACTTCAATTTTTTATATGGCCTTGCCCTTTTCACCACTGTAATGTTTTATATGGCCTTGACCTTCCCCACCAATTTTACATTTCTCAAGCTCTCCATGGAATAAAATGTATCATCCCCACATAACTAAATGTCATGATGTATAAATCAACATCACACCTCACTTTTAACCATCATCTCCACTAAAAATATAAAAGTATTGTTGCTATCCTTTTTTATTTTATCATCTGCTCTTTATTGCATTGAAATGTCATAGCTAAAATTTGGTCTATAATTCTTAAAATGTGAATATATCCATTGGTAGGTAAGATGCAGGTAAATAAGTTGGTCTTGTGTAGGATGACTGATGTCTAAGTATACTATGCCCATGATAAACTAAGGCATATGGGAAAATTGAGCATGTTTATTGAAGGCATTAAGCTAAAATGATTAGTGGGTGGGACTTTTAGAATGGATGTGTGTGTTGTAGGTATGTATAATTATAATTTTGACACATTATTATATAGTTTTTTTCCTAAAACAAAAAAATACAAAATGAACAGGGGCCTATCATTAAATTCTATGATAATGAGATGTACACTATCAATATTAATATTGATAAGATGATGCATTCCAATAATTTAAATTTTCTTAGGATTCAACCAGAATAAAATTGTAAATGTAACAATTATTTGAAAAAAGAGATTTCTCAAAATAACTGTGATAAATATTTATTTTCATATCATTGATACCCAATCATAGATCACAAAAATCAATACCAATAAATCTCAAGATTTAAATTATTACAAGCATTGATAAAATTCATTTAAAGGATACAAAAAATTAATGCTTATGAAAATTAAATTATATTACCTTTCAAATGAGAAATTTAATAATCCCTACCAATCATTGTGTGCACATGAAGAATGTGTAAATGGAAACAACATGTTGCTAACTTTCATACGAATTGAACTCACATGATGTATAAGAATACTCTAGGTGTCGATTGGTCTCTCTTGGTATTGCTGGTGATATTCTATAGTGAGCATCCATTTCCTATTATTCTAGCATAAATATATATATATATATATATATATATATATATATATATATATATATATATATATATATATATATATATCATTGACATTAAAAATTAGTGTTAAAACACATTAGCCAACACCTATATACCCAAAAAAAATAGAGAAAATCAAAATTCTCCACAAGGGTTAGCTTCATTAGATTTGGGCTCTATTCATTTAGTCCATATTTAGGTAGAAACTATGCCATTATAAATTATATATGTTTTATTGTTTAAATAAACCCAAAACACACCATAAAAACAATTACAAATTTCATAGAAAATATGGGCAGAATGTTGATCAAACAAGCACACATATACTGTAGAGTGGAGTCTTTCATGAAACAAGAATGATCTATAATGCCATGTGTTGGGAGATGAGTAGAAGTGGGTTAATATTTGTGTGTCATAACAATTGGGCTTTCATGTGCCTTATATTTTGACACATTTCGATTCTTTTTAACAGTTTGTTATCTCCATTTCCATCTTATTCTTCTATTTCTGAAACTAAGCATATCTGAATTCAAATATAGTTTTTTCCATCTCAATGGTTACTCTACACATAATGAACTAACTATTCCAAGTTCAATGCTTAGGTGGAGTGTTGATGTCAATTTTACTTTTCACATCATGTACTTAATTGATAATGTTCTTAGTTGGCTAATCCTAGGTATTTATGAAGATTAATCCAATACCACTTTTATTTTTATTATTATTATGAAGGAACATACAACCTCATTTTATAGAATCACATCCACTAAAACTATAAGATTATTTTTAATTAACACTTCATATACAATAGGTGAGTTTGGGCCAATAATCATGGGTTTTGAGTGAGTTACAACTACATATTCATAATATTTCACTTTAAAAAATCCCATTTTGCCAAAAAATAAATTAAATCCTAACTACCATAAGTTACACCTTAGGGATTACTTCTATGTATGTTCAGGAGGTTGAGTTACCTTTATGTCCCAATATTATATTTGTATCCAAATAAAAATATCCTAGGATTTAGGTCTTGATCACATGTATGTCTATGAATGATGAGGAACTAACTAAATTTTGATCATGTATGCCTGAGAGGGCACTTTAAAACTTTATGCTTCAAAGTTGATATTGTTCAAAGATGAATCTTGGGTAGAGATGAATCATTTATCTTGGCCTTCTATTTTAGGTAAAAATGGATCATGGGTACACCACATCCACTTCACCACTAAGAAACTAGAAGATGTCAAAACATAACTACCATGAATCTAATAGATATCAAAGGTCACATGTCTCATCATGTTCCATGTGTTAACCAAAGTCCCCATATGTGAATGAAATACTACACGTGGCCTCTATATGCTCACATGGCCTCATCGACATGGATGCATTACGTATGAAATGTGGTAACTTCATGTGATTACATCTATACTAATAGGGTCCATGGTGGAACTATATTTATAGATGTCAGCTCTAGTGACCATTTTTTGAGGCATAGTGCTTGGATGGAAATTATGAAAACCCATTATAATGTGGTTAAGTTTATTAGTTATGTTGATATATGAAACAAATGATTTTATACATTGGTGGCCAATCTATTTGGGTATTAGTTACGATGTGGCCAAGACCATATGTATAATCATATTTATTCAAAGGTGTGGATTAATATTAACTAAGATTAGTGATTAAGCATGGAAATATGAACCTTTGGTTCAAAAATTAAAGAAAAACATGGCCACTAATAAACTTAGGTTTTAAAAAAATTATTTATGTGGCCAATTAAATTAAAATAAAACATAAACACCTTGTAAACTAAGCATTTAAATAGTAAATTGAGACAAAGGGCACATCAACTTATCAATCAAATTTGGTTATTACAATTAGGTCGATTCACAATAGGTTTTCACAAATAGTTTTAGATTTTCAAAATTAGGCCAAATCACATTAGGTTTTCAAAATTAAGGGTAAATCAAGTCTAAATTCACATTAGGTTATCACAATTATGCAAATGTGTTTACATGCATCATTAATTTACTATTTGAGTTCCCCTCAAAATGAATACATCAATTGGTTGCATGGACCAATACAAATGGGTAGCACTATCTTGTGCTTTCCCAAAATGAAAGAGAAAACATAAAACCTTTATGCTAGATATAATTTCCCTTTCAAAAAGAGTCTACGACCAATGCTCTTTACACACCCCACCATATTTCAAATGTGAAATTTAATAAACCTTGTTGATCATCACATGCACATGAAAATTATGTAAATGAAAAAAATGCATTAATAACTTTGTTGAGAATTGAACTTACGAGATGTATAAGAAATATCCAAGCATTGATTGGTCTCATTTGGTGTTACTAGTGCAATTATCTAGTGACCCTCCATTTCCTCTTCTCCTAACATAAAAATTAAAAATCTTTCTAATTACCATAAAAAATGAATGTTAAAACACATAATCCAACACCTACATACCTAAAACAATATAGAAAATTAAAATTATCACAAAGGGCCAGTTTCAATGGATCTAGAGACTATTTATTTTTTACACATTGAGTTAGAAGTAATGCCCCTCTCATTTATATACCATTTCTTATTGTAATAAACCCAAAAAACGTAATAAAAACAATTGTCTCTTCATATAAAATATGGGTGTAATGTTGGTCAAAGTGGCACACATATATTGTACAATGCAGTCTTTCATGAAACAAGAATGATCTAAAATTCCATGTGTTGGGAGATGACTAAAAGGAGTGGGCTAAGAGTTTTATAACATAAGACATGGGATTTCATGTGCCTTATATTTTGACATGTTTCAGTTCTTTTTAAGATTTAGATATCTTTGTTTTCATCTTATTCTACAATTTTTGAAACTATGTATATCCAAATTTAAATAAAACTTGTTTCCATATCAATGGTTACTCCACACATGATTACATAAACTATGTCAAATTCAATGGTAAGGTGGAGTGTCGATGTCAAACTTACTTTCCACATAATATACTAATGGATAGTGATATTAACTACCTAATCTTGGGTCTTTATGAATATTAATCCAATATCATTTTTGTTTTTGTTATTATTATGAAAGAACACACAACCTCATTTTCTAGGATCACATCCACCAAAAATATAAGATTATTGTTACTTAGCACTTCATACACAATAGGTGAGATGGGGTAAATGCTCATGGGGTTTAAGTGAGGTACAAGTTTAGATTTATAAATTTTCATTTTACAAAATCCCATTTTACCAAAACTTAAAATTACTTCCATTCTAACATAGCTTATGTTAGGAAACCATCCACACTATAGCAACAAAAGAATAATGAAATATAATAATAGGGATAACTAAATAGGCAAATCAAATGATTTATGTGGTAAAACTTTAGAAAAGATAAAGTAACATCCATGGTGTAAGGCATCAAGATTTATTAACTCCAAGATGAACTAATTACATGCAAACTCACTATGTAGATTACATGCAAACTCAATAAAGATAAATAGGTCTAATTGGAAAATCACCGTTAGGATTCCTCTTAAAAATAGAGTGGAAAAATGCCATTAGAAATTTCCTTCTAAAAATAGAATCTAGTGGAATTTATTTTCGCAGAAACAGGGGGTTTGACTCCTTGATTTTTTACTTTGGGGGTGTTGTTATTGAACCCCCACCAGGGGGATTCCATAGGATGTCATCTCCCCCTGGACCCCCCCTATGAAAATATTGGGGGTGGGGGGCGTTCTCCCCCATGCCCCCTATCAAATATTGGGCTATAAACAATAACCTAAAAAGATCCTAAATTTAACTTTGTTATCACATATCTAATAATCTCCACCTTGATAATAATTTTTTCTTGATATCTTTCCAACCAACTCATCACCTTTTATACAATCCAAGATAATCCAAACACCATTTTAGCTTCTCTAAAAAAATTTGTTTTGTGAACATATTATCACTATTTTTTTCCATGTGATCCTTTTCAAGTGTTACTTTTCCTTCATCAATCACCTATTTAATAGGATGGTACTTTATTGTAATATGATTTATCCTATTGTGATAAGCTATATTCTTGGAGAAATAAATTGCACTCTAACTATGAAATAATACCTTAATTTTATATTTCTCTTCCAAACTCACCCAATAGTCCCTTTATCAAAATTGCCTCTTGACAATCATGATAGGAAGCTACATATTTTGCCTTAGTGGTTGATGTAGAAACAATCTTTTCAAGCTTCAACATCCAACTAATAAGTCCACCTGAAAATGTAAAAACTTAACCAAATGTTGATCTTATTTTTTCCAGATCTCATGTAAAATCAAAATCAACATATCCATAGATAGAATCACTATATCTATTATAAGTGATGCAATTGTCACTTATGCCTTGTAAGTAGAGAAATAACCACTTCATTTCTATCTAATGTTCTTTACCTAGATTTTACATATATCTTCCAAAAACTCCAACTACATGGAAAATGTTTGGCCTTGTACATACCATAACATACATTAAACTTCATACTGCACTAACATATAGTACATGAGACATATACTTCTTTACTTTATCACTATTAGGACATAAACTTGAAGAAATCTTTAAATAGGAAGCAAAAGGGACACTAACTAGTTTCACATACTTCATAATAAATCTAGTTAGTATCTTTTTGAGATACCTAACCAAATCTTACCATTTTTATTGTCTCGATGTATCTCCATGCCTAAGATTTGTTTTACTTCTCCTACATCCTTCATATCAAATGTAATATCTAGGTGAACCTTTAAACTATTGATTTATGCCATGCCTTTTCTTTATGCAATCATATCATAAACATATAATGCCAATATAATGAATAAGCCACTATCCAAAAACTTGAAGTAAAAACAATGATCATACTCATTCTTAACAAAATTATAGCTCCCCATGAAGGAATCAAACATCTTGTACCATTTCCTAGGTGATTGGTGTAGGCCATACAATGATTATTTGAGCTTGTAAATAAATCCCTTTTTTCTATCCCATACAAAATCTTCAGGTTATTCCATATATATAGAGAGTTGTCTTAACATTAGTATCTTTACTTGATTTGGAGTTGAAGGAGTTAGATGTTAAAATAATAATCTTACATGGAGACTTAGAAGAGGAGGATAGATATATTCCTTGCTCTCTCTAGAAGAGTATTATTCATGCATTCAACAACCCCATTTTGTTGTAGTGTGTAGTTGGTGGTTTTATGCCTTTCAATCCCATCTTCCTTGAAATAGTTATGAAACTCCAAGGATTTGAACTCACCTCCATTGTCTATTCTTAAACACTTTATTAACTTTATCATTTTATTCTCAACTAATGCCCTAAACTACTTATTTACACTAAAAACATTAGACTTTCTTTCCAGATAGTATATTAATACTTTTCTGGAGTAATTGTCTATAAACATAACAAAATACAATGATCCTCCGTATGAAATTATAGGGGTTGGACCCCACACATTAGAATGAATATGGTCAAGAATACCTTTATTGACATGACTTATATCACTAAACTTTTGTTTACTTTGTTTCTCAAAAACATAGTGCTTGCATAAATTTAAAATCTAAATAAACTAAACTAGGAAGTAACTCACATTTTTTTAGTAGCTTTAACCCTTTCTTGTTCATGTAGCCCAAACACAAATGCCATAGATGATCAGTATCTTCTACTATTTTAGATACCATAGATGATTGATATCTACACTCCCTTGAAATATGTGAAAGTTACCAAATTTTAGAGCCTTCATTACAAAAAAGGCACGATTAGACACCTTAAGAGCTCCACCTTGAACTTTAAACTCATAACCATAGGAATCTAATTCACTCAAATAAATCAAATTTTGTTTAAGTTTTGGTACATGTTTTACTTTTTTAAAGCCTTACTATACCATAAAATATTTTTATCTTAATGCTACCAATCCCTTTAGTCTTACAAGAAACATTATTTCCCAAAAGAACATAACTTCCATCAAGGGTTTGATAAAAATAAAACCAACTCCTATGTAGATACATGTGATGTGTAGCACCTAAAACCAATAACCATTCATGATGATAAGAGGAAACATTACAAATAGATAAAACTTCATCACTTATACCTTCACTTATTTCTACTTGATGGTGTATTCTTCCTTATTTTTACCTTCTTTCCTCTTCCAAAAACATTTCTTAAGATGTCCTAATCTACCATAGTGCCAACACTTTTCCTTACTCTTCCTGGCTTCTGACTTGGATCTAGATATGTCTCTAAAGCTTTTACCTCTTTCTTTATGTCTTCCCCTAGCAACCATAGCTTCAGGCATAGAAGTATCTAGACTGTATTTTCTCCTCATCTTCTTAGCCAATAATGCTCTCACTACAAAATCATAGTCAATCTCATGAACATTATTGAAGCTAATGGACATTATTATATGATCCCAAGAATCTATCAAAGTACGTAATAAAGTGGTTGCCTTGTCTTCATCATCCACTTTCACACCAATACTAGTCAACTGGCATAACATAATATTGAAAATATTTAAATGATCAACAAATTTCATACCTTATTTCATTCACAATGTATACCGTTGCCTCTTCTAGTAAATATGATTTTTTAAAATTTTTGTCATGTAGATGCCTTCTAATCTAGTTCATAAGACTGTAATAATATTTTCTCTATCTATGTTGAAAATAACCTAATCTACTAAACACAATCATACTGTACTAAGAGCTTCTGTATCTAGCTCTTCCTAATCATCATCATTCATCATCACATGTTTCTTTGAATTTTTGTCCAGGGATTTGTGTAGCCTCTATTTCACCAACACATCATGTAATTTGATTTTCCATAACTCAATTATTATTTTAATTAAACTTCTCCACCTCAAACTTTGCATTTGTAACTTTCACCATTTGGTGCTACAGAAAACAACACCAAATATAGAACATAATTGCTATAAAATATTAATAACCTTGCTCTAATACCATTTGTTAGGAAACCATGCACTCTATAAAAATAAAAGAATAACATAATATGATAAAGAGATAATTAAATATAAAGAATATAGTATTTACGTGGTAAAACCTTAGCAAAGCTAAGGAAACATCCATGGTGCAAGATATCAAGCTTTATTAATTATAAGATGAGTTGATTACATGCAAAATTGTAATGCAAATTACATGAAAACTCCACAAAGATAAATATGCCTAATTGAAAAATCACCATTAGTATTCCTCCTAAAAATAGAGTGGAAAGATGAAATTGTGATTTTCTTTTTATAAATAGAATCTAGTGGAATTTATTTTCCTAGAAATAGAGGTTTGGATCCTTAATTTTTTAATTCAATGGTGTTGCCTTAGGACCCTTACAAGGGGGGATCTATAAGATGTCTTTGGCTCCTAGATCTTCCTGTGACAATAGTGGGTCAGGGTTGAGAACAGGGCAAAGGGGCACACCTCCTATTAAGGAGTGGAATATAAAATGCACCCCAAAAGGATTCAAGATTTAACTTTGTTATTATATGCAATCAAAAATGCATCATGTCTATAAATCAATCTTGGCTCAGAGAATATAGAGCATACATACACTTCCAATTGGGAATACATCATGGAACAACCCTAAAATAGTCCTAAGATTTGATATTTCACCTATAATAATAAACAATAAAGTAAATCTAATCTAGTGCATGCCAAAGTTTGTGGCACAAAGTGGGGGGTTATAAATAAAACAAACAACTAAACTAAACATTCATAGAAGATGTATACTCATGTCAATGTATACGTAATCCTAATGCATGGAAGAGAGAAGCATAATTGTATTATCTATTTACTCTTACGAAGGAGAAACAAAGTTAGGAATACTTACCTTGAAGATGAACCTACTGAGCCTCAATCTGTCCCTTGGCCAAGGTGATTCAAAAGAGATTATTGTGGTATGCAAGGATAACAAAAACAAATCAGCTCTAGGATATATAACCTATCTATGCATCTAAAAGACTTCTTCACAAGACAAGATCCGTATCTTCAAATAAAGTATGGAAAATTAAGATTTATTCCTCAAGTAGAATGGTCAATAAGCAGATGTTTATTCACACTTATTCTTCTTTGTTTCTCTTCTCTAAAAACGGTTGGAAATGAACTTGTATATATAGGCATATCTTACCCTAAATCCTCTTGAAAACATCATTTTTATAGGGTCAACCATCATCGATCCTATATGTTTTTGGGAATAATTCACTACATCTGAGCTAGGTCGGTTGAAAGGATAACAAACCCAAAATGTGAAAAATGCCCTTAAATTGTATAGGGTTGGTCATGGTTGACCTAGTACAACCAATAGTCCAAAAGGGAATTAAAGCAAAAAAAGAGGATGAAAAGAGGAAAATGATTGGAATAAGTAGGACTAAGAATAATAAGCTGGGGGTTAATGGTTTTTAGGACACAAGTGTGTATATGGAAAGTGGTCAAAGGGATAAAAATCTTATGAAGAACTGATGGTCCACCCACCTCTTTCCTGGTACACCCCTTAAGGCATATACTAAGAGAGATTGAGACTCGATAGGTTCTTAAAAGATAAAAAGTATTAGTAATTAATACAATTATAAAAATATTGTGTGTATACATATGCTCCACTTGAAGCTCATCATGTGTCATGTAAGTGCAACAAGGGATGGTGCTTTGAGAAATAAAACATTATAACACACAACATTGATGCTAAGTAAAGTGAAATAAACAACAAATAAGATAAGGGAAAGGACAGAATTGAAAAACACATACCTTTACTTACCTTAGTGATGTAAATAAAGAAGTAAACTGCAAGAGATATGAAGACGTCTAATATGAAGAATACTAGGTGAACCTGTAGAAGTTAGCACAAAAAATAGCCAAAAATTAAATTTTTTGGAAAATAGTCATATGATAGTGGAAAATAATCTCTATGTCATCATGAATCCAATGCATTTTATGGTTTTAAAAATGAATGAGTAAAAATGAAGATATATACAAAAGAAGGAATTTTGTAGGATAATAATTAAAAAAATTTGAATTTTGAAAACTATTTTTAAAATAGGAGAAAAGATAAGTCATTTGTTATTTTGACTTGTGAAAGAGAGAAAAAAGAGCTCTAGAGACCTATTGAGCTAGGATGGCAAGGAGACGACAGACTAGATAGGGAGAGGTTCTAGAGGCAATAACAAGTGTACTACAAGTATGCAACTATGAATCTCAAACCAATTTTTGAAATTTATATTGAATTAAGTGTATTTTTAGTAATTTTAAATTTTAAGCATATTTAGATGCCAGAATGAGACAAAATTAGATTCTAGGGGTATTAAATAGGAAGACAAGAAATGGGTTTAGAGGTATTAGGAAGAAAATGAAAAATACACTTTTTAAAGAAAATGTAAGCGGTCAACAAGAAAAATAAAATGGGTCAACACAGTCGACCTCGTAGGCTGAATTTAAGTAGAATCCATAGTATCGACCTAGTAGGTATGGTCAACACTATAAATTCTACAAAGTACCAAGCTAATGCAGTTTGGTAATTGGTTCGAAAGGTCCAGAATGATAACATAGCATTAGGAAGGGGAAAATAAGAGGGTTGACTAAAATTTTTAGGTCAACTAAGGCAAAAATAAGGAAATTTTGGTCAAACTAGGTTGACCAAAGAACCAGAATAAACACAAAAAAATGTGCAGAGAGTTGAAAGAGGGATAGAATGGCTTGAAATGACTAAAGGAGGGAAATAAGGACCGAGTAGGCTAAAAATAGGGTAAAATGAAAAAATAATGAATAAGTGTAAAAGTACTTAGGCTTGTTTTTGTTTTAACAATGTAAAAAGAATGTGTTGTGACTATACGTGACATGAAGGAATTGATACATCCTTTGTTGTTTCTTGGTTGTAGAAACGATGGAGGTTCTAGAGATTGGTGGATGTGGCCTAGTTACCATCATTATTAGAGTGATTTTTAGATAGAGATAGGGCTATACTATTATCCATAAGTCTAGAAGGCATAGTTGATATGTGAAAGATCCCTATGAGTTCATATCTATTAGTCATGTTCCTTGATTTTTGGGAATGACTGACTAACATCTTCAGATGGGAGGTGGATGGGGATGTGATAGAGGTGTCCATCACACTAGAGGATGTCTATGCTATCCTTGAGCTACCCATAGTAGGAGCACCAGTGACCACAAGCACACCAGACATCATAGAGGAGATGTGAGCCTTAGCCATATGGGCTATAGGCTTAGAGATCATTTTAGGAGGGTGGAAAGTCATTATGGATGATGTATATACATAAAAATTCTAGATATTTAGAAATCTATGATTGGACTTGTGACACAATAAGTACTATGTCACAATTTGGATGATAAGGTACCACTATTCAGGTAGCCTTGATCAGGATGATGTTGGAGGAGTGAGTTCTATATGATTTGGGATCTATCATCTAGGTCTAACTCATACATGATCTTTATGAGATGTTAGTCAGAGAGCATAAGAGCATGGGACTGATTATTATTTTGATAGCCTAGATGTATGAAAGGTTTCCTATGTATCGGTCAACTGGATTACCCCATGTGGTTAATGATAGGTTGCCTCAGGTACAGAGATGGAGGGAAAACTAGCTAGCATAGGTCATGCCCCATGTGCTAGCTCTACAATTAGTGAGATGTATAGATATTGTGTGGTATCTATATGGATATATAACAACTACATGTGTGAGATAACATAAAGTTTCACCAACAACAAAGAGGATAAAGGTTATTGGATATTACACATGGTGGAGAGAGCCACATATGGTGGCATGAGTGCCAAGATAGATGGGCTTGTCTCATCTAATGACATCAATAATGATGCCCAAGTAGTGGGTTTGGCATGTGAGGGAGCCATGGGGGAGGAGAGGAGTAGGACCATAAATAGTGAGACCAACACTCAGACCATGTCATGAGAAACCATAGACTGGTTGTGCATGATGGGGAGAAAAATAGGAGGATAAGGATGTAGAAGCAAAGATACCATATCTACCACTACTAGTTTTGAAATAGGATGAGATGAAACCATAGAGGACATGATGATAATGATGATGAAAGTAGCCAGACATAGCAGATATCGAGGACATCACTAATGATCTAATAGAGGAGCTAAAGGAGGTATGGATGATAGATAGATGACTCAGGCATAGATTGAGACAAATGTGAGCCATGGCAGAGGGATATGATCTAAGGAGATTGCCTACAAAGAAGGTACTAGGAGGTTGTGTAGATGGGGAGGCTAATCTAGGTGGTCATGCAGATGGAAAAACCATAGTAACTAAGACATATATAGGTAAGAAAAGATTGTTAAATTATTTCTTTAAGTTTTTTTTGGAAGTAGAGATAGATGTTTTGAGATATAATAGTGATCTAATATCCATCTAGTGTGATATTTTAGGCATAGTTGAGGATGTAGAGGAGAGATGGGGGTCCTTGATGAGGGGATCACTCAATGACATCCTAGATGAGACTCTATATCCATATGATCCTACTGCATTGGAGGACCCTAGCATACCATCTACCCCAGCTTAGGCAAGCTAGTTTAGACTAACTGGGAAGGAAATGAGATAAATACAGGTGTAGAAAGAGAGAGGATGCAGCCACCAACAAATATGGGTGTAGGTGAGAAGTGGGCACGATAGGCCCTGACTAAGGAGAGAATTGTGCATCTGGCTATAGTGGTACAAATGACATAGATCTAGACCCAACTAATGTAGTCATATGTGTAGGTAACACACCTATAAGGACAAATTGAGGGACTAAGATCCTAGATGGCCTCCTTACAATGCCCTATTTAGAGGAGTTATACTATAGGCCTTAGTAGGCAATGTGGATAGGCCATGGGATAGATAGGATGTGACCCATCCATAGAGCTGGAGCATTGTATATGGTTGTATCAAAATTTATATATATATATATATATATATATATATATATATATATATATATATATATATATATATATATATGGATCATTTTGGCATATTGTTGTTGGTTGTGTATGTTGTCATTATGGTTTATTATGGTTGTTCATTATGGTTGAGGTTGTGGATGCTTTGGATAGATTTATTTTTAGCACATGCATTTAGCTTTGTTGTATATTCTATAGGAAATATATGAGATGTGGTTTGTTTTCTAACATTATGAAAACACATGCATAATTTTTAAAAAAAGGCAAAAAGGACTTGGGAAAATATAATCAATCAAGAAAATGTACTACACACTCTTTCAAGATAAGAAATGTGTAATACAAATAAAATTACTAAGTATAAATAACCAAAAAATGGAAAAACAAGATAGTAAAAAGGGATTTGTTTTTAAACTAAAGTGAGATATTTTCAACAAATTAAAACAATTAAAATCATACTAATTCACATTGGGAAGTATGACAATAATGTAATAAAATGGAAGGTATGTAAAAGGGAAAAAATGGTATAAAAACAAATTAATTATAATAAATCATGATGAGAAGTATAAAATAAAAACAATATTGGCAAAAAATTGGTCTTAAATTTATCACACTAATTCAAGCTAGAAAGTATGAAAAATTCAAGAAATGGTTGTATTCTTACATGCACTTAGAAAATAAGAATATAAAAAGTTGAAAGAAAAATGAAGCATAAAAAAAAAACTAAATCAAGCTAGGAAGAATGTCAATGATGTGTAACTTCATAAGCAATTGAATCTTATTTCATATTTTACACATGTAATTTTGGATTATGACTTGGGTATTAGAAAATTTTGTAAGGAATGTCAAGTCCTATCCATGGTATTATACTACAACTCACAAAGAGAACACCACTAGGGTGGAATAAACATGAAAAATTAGGCAATCAAGTATGTGGGTAATAGAAAGGAAAATACGGTAATTTTTTAGGATGGTCAGGTCCTATCCACAGTCTTACAGTACAACTCACAAATGAAATCCCAAGGGGAGTGATCAGTAGACATAATAATATTTCTCAGGAGGAAATATGAGGGATATAGGGAATGAAAAAGGTAATGTAAAAATCAATACTTAGGTATCTTATGAAAAGACCTTAGGAAACAAGAGGTGTACTAAGGACATGAAAATATACTAAGTGAGTAGTGGTCATCTATGTACAAAGGAAACCTGTTCGCTATAAACACAAAGATTTGTAGGAAAATAGGTGTGCTACTAAGATCAAATCATGGAGTTATATTGGTAGAATAAAAATAAAATGGACCCACCTTCCCATGATGTGTTCCCCATTCTTCAAGACCCCTTATAAATCTATCAATCTACTATTAAAATTCGGTACTTGCATGAGAAAGTAGGTAGCACTAAAAGATTTTTTTATTATCCTCTTCTAATATACTATCCTACCACACTCCAAAGGACCTTGACTCTACTGTGAGGCCAATTATGGGGTTTAAACTTTGACTAGACAGAGATGTGCTTTGAATCACGTCTTTTAGTGTGATTGGACTTTTAAGAATAATTTTGCCTTTTGATATCATTTCCTTTTGTTTAAATTCTATGGTTTTTAAATTTTAATGGATTTTTAAGATTCCTCCTCCATATGGATTTGAAATGACCAATCATGAGAGATAAATTGATACACATGAATGAATTGTAGGTTAAGGCTAAAGGAAGCTAAGTAACAAAAGACAAAGACTGACTAAGACACTTAGGCTTGATAATGAACTAGAATGTGATCTCAAGTCTCAACCATGTATATGCTTAGTTTATGAAAAAGGAAGAAGGGGAAAAGGAGATCCAAATAGAGGACTAGTGTAAGGAGATAGTAATGATTAGGATTGTTTTCTAACTAATCACATGGTAAAAGAGAGATAATGACCAAAGGGAACATGGTTTGTATAACCAAGTCATAATGATAATTAATCATGCAAAATAGAGATGAGAAAGCAAACAATCATGAAGAGGAAAGAAAAGAGTTTTGAGAAAAACTCAAGCAAGAAAGAGAAATCAATGATAAATAAAGGCAATCATATGCAAAATATAAATGATAATATAAGAAATATATAGTAAAAAAAGTAAGATCACCATAAATGATAAATATTTTGACACAATGTCAAATGATAATAGATAGATAAAAATAATATTGGAGCACACGTCCAATCTAAATGAAAATGTGAAAGCACCATGCATGTGCTCATAAATATTGATAAATCTATCCACACACATTATCTAATACATCATATAAATCTCTATAAATCTAGAAATGAATTGTTGCTAATGTGTTGTCAATCTTTAATGAATACTAGGCAAATACTTCTTTTCTAATCTCCTCCACATAAAATGTAGAAATGCTCGAAGGATCATGCTGAGGAGGTAAATTAGGTAAGGGATGGTTAGGGGAATGCATGGGAGCAAGCACGAAAGGAGATGCAAGAATCATCAATGGAGAAGGATCCATGGGTGAAGGAAGGTCCATAGGTGAAGGAATCATGGGTGGAGGCACAAAAAGTGGTGAAGGGACCACATGAGGAGATGGAACCACAAGAGGTAGAGCCATGGGAAAATAAAGAGGATCCTTTTTTATGGGAATGACCTATGGTAGGAGTGGTAGAAGGTCCATGAATAACTATAAGGTGATCCTTAAGATGTTTTTAAAGGATGCAGTAATGATCGATATGATTGGTGACACATAGATTCCATAGATAATATACCTCACCATACTTGGGTGGATATTCAAGAAGTACCTTTGGGGGAGGTATAGATTTTTATAATGATGGGAAAGGACATAAGCTATCAATATATTATCGTAGCTTATGATAATGGGTAAAAGAATGATTATCTATCCCATGGAAGCACCATATATGTTTGTGAGTGTCTTTAGTATCAACACTCACCAAAGGAGGTGAAATAGAAGTAGAAGAAGTTGGAGAACACCCATCAGCCCATTTTTTGGGCAAAGGAGCCATTTTAGGCAATAGAATCAAACCATCACCAAGGGAGGGTGATGATGAGGAAGGAATAGAACTAGGCTCTCTAAAAGGAGCAATGAAATTGGAAATAGGGGTAGACTCAATAATAGTAAGAGTGGACACATGCTCAACTATAGCAAGGTCTATTGAGGGAAGGGTGGGATCTATAGAAGGTCTAACTAGAGTCGTACTAACCTCAAGGGTAAACTAGCCATGAGGGTCAGGGTACCTAGCAAAGTGGTAAGGATCGATCATAGCATGATCCATGAGCATAGTTCTATGTGTCTCCTCATAAAATGGAGGTGTCGACACCATCTACCTTATGATAAGGGGGAAAAATAAAAAAGTCAAGAACTATAAGTGAAGTAAAATGATGAGAAGCATGAAAATAATCAAGTAAAGAAGAACGATAATGGATAATTTTAGCATCACAAGATTGTACAAAATTGCCTAATAATAGATCATCTAAGGAATATCCATCATCATAAATTGAGGTTTGAATATATATGACACATGTAGGGATGATCTTATCATCTGAGGAAGTATGGTGAATAGAATGCCTAGTCTTGGTCAAGACTACGAAAATGTCATCGCAAGGAGGCTCATGAGAATGAGGTTGCAAGGAAGCAAGAAGCTATGAGATGAGATGAGGTGAGAGATCATAAGTTTTGATATTTAGGTTAATCTCATCACTATCATCATCATCAAAATATAAGAGGTTAGGAGGAATGTTACCAATGAGCTCATGATTCCCACTATAACTTGAGGTTGAATTGATGATAAAGTTGAGATGTTGAGAGTCATGGAATGGAATGCTTGGTAAAGGTTCAAGAGTAGAAATCTTGAAGACACCATGATTTTGGAATTAGTTGAAATTTTAATGGTTAGTGTCACCTTGAATCTTGTAAATGGTTCCATTGTGAGAGAATTTAACACATTGGCAAGAGGAAGAAGAAATAGCTCTCATGTGGTGAGTCCATGGCCTACCAAGCAAGATATTATAAGAAATGAGGAAGTTGAAGATCATCACCTTCACATGGATGGTGATAGGTGGGATGATAATGGGAAACCACATGTAAACTAAAGGAGGCATTTGCCTTCTATCGTATCCTTGGCATGTGCTACATGTAAACTTGAAATTGCATTTTGAATATCCAAAAGTCTTAATGAAATCAAGAGAAGTGACACATGTGCTAGAACCCTCATCAATAAATACATGCTTAACTTGGATATCACCTATTTATATGCTAATTAATAAGGGAGGATCATCTGCATGAAGCAGAATCTCATTGAGAATCATAGAAGCTATGGGAAATTTCAAACAAAGAGAAGTGTCTATAGTTTCATCAAAGTTGATAGACATATGTTCACATTATTGTAATATACTATCTTTGGAACTAGATAAAACTACCTCCTATCCTACTAGAGGAGGAGAAGGTATATTCATCTTGAATAAGAGTTTTATAAGATGGAATCTATGATGAGGGAAAGTCCTCATAAGTTCAAGGAACATAATTTGGGATGGGAGATTAGTGAGATTTGCAATGGGATCCCACTCAGCATAACCCATAAGAAGGTTGTTAGATATAGGTGCGTAATGATTAAGTAGGTCTTTAGAATGAGGAGCTGAAGTGCATTGGAATTTTTGTTGATAATAAAAAGAAGGATTGGGACAAGGTTAAAAATCACGTTGTGATGATGAAGTAGTTGGTTCAAGTTGATTTTGAGAAATGGAAGAAGTGTTAGTAGAAATTTGATTATCATTTGTATTGGAAGATGATGGAATAGTGGTAGAAATAGAATGGGAAGTGTTACCTAAGGGATAATAATAAATTAGATCATCAAAATTAATAAGGTCATCTTGCCCTAACTCATTTAAATGATTTGGATAAGAATCTTGGATGAAATGATATGTTCTATATGGAGGAATGTAGATAGGTTGGGAATTAATGAAAGCCATCACCCTTCACATATTAGTCATGGTAACCACATTCTCTTTAAAATTTGGTTCAACAAGACTTTAAACATTGTTGGTGGAAGGGGCGGGCTTGTCTTGGTTGTCTTGAGTCAGTTGGTGATTAGGAAGAGGATTTTTATAGATAGATAAATGAGAGTTTACTTGATTCAAGGATTGAGTTTTATCATGTGATTTATAGTCCTTGAAAACAATTTCATAAGATTATTGATGCTTTCTAATGATAGAATCATGATCAAAATTAGGTCCAAGAAGAAAATCCATAGCTAAATTAAGAAGTTGTCTATAGGTCTCATGAGAATGACCCCAACTAGCATGAAACCAACAAAACTTGTTAAGATCATACTAGGATTTCATAAGATGAGTAGGTTTAAGCTCTACTAGAAGAGGCCTTAGTAGATGCTTAAGAAATTCAGTTGAGGATAGAGGTTTGTGAAAATTAATGTTTTTTTATCAAGAGAAATGAGCATTAGTATATTATTGAGAAGGGGAAGCTGGTTTTGAAGATTGGTTAGAAACTACAACTTGAACATTGTGAATGGTATCATAAGAATCTGTAACACAATCGTTGGTAATATTTTAGATTTTTTTCTTTAGTAATAGACAAAGACCCGCTGAAGGTTGGGGTGGTTGAAATTGATGCATAAGGAAATATTGTCATTTAGCTTGGTCAATAACCTCATCCAATATATGTGGAGAGAGAGTGCAAACTTGATATGGTAATTTAGGAAAGAGGGCATTGGTAAAGAGATGGAAAAGCTTGTCATCAACCATGTTATGTTTACATTTATTTGATAAAGTCTTCGATATTTTAATAAAAGCTCAAGCAGTTTCATGATCATTTTGTTTGAAATTTATGAAATGGGCCAAAGTGTTTTTGGGAAGATCACTAGTTTGGAATTCCTTCACTAAATCCTCTAAACTAGTAATGGAATGAGATCTAAGTTTATTGTACCAATCCAAGGCATCACCTATGATGGTTTTGACAAGGATCTTGGTAGCAACAAAATTGTTAAATTTGACCCAATCCTTATAAAGATTTCCAAATGTCTTAAGGTGAAGGATATGATCAGTTGATCCATTATAAAAAAATATAGGTGTCATACCTCGTATGTCAATATTAGAAATTTGAGTGGTAAGAGGTTCATTTTGTAGATTCTTGATGGTTTTATTGATTAGAGGTTGAAGAATGAGATTGCATTGAGAATATCAAAGAGGAGGAGGGGGGAAATTTTGGTTATGTGTGCCCCAAGCCATTGATTATGGATGAGATTGAAGGTGAAGAAGGTGGTTTTGCATTCTCATCATTTGATTTGTGTTATGAGCTTGAAAGGTATTCATTTGATTGAGAGTTTGTAATAAAAGTTGATGTGTTTGATTAGCATTAGTAGAAGCACCAAGGTTGGCATTAGTGTTAGTATTAGTGGCTTGGGTGCCACTATTGGTGTTGATAGGAGCTTGAGAAGAATTATGAAAGTGAGATGTGTTAGGTTGTGGAGCTAAAAGCTTCACTAATGCAAATAGGGGAGTAGGTTGCTGAAGGTTACTAAGTTGTAGAGCAACTGGCGTCGGTCTGATCAGCCAACGTCGGTAGGATTAGTGAAGAGAAGCAACTGATGTCAGTCAGGGATCGACCGGCATCGGTCACCTCTAGATAGATAGGGACCAACGTTGATCACCTGTGCAGTTCAAAACTGTAAGTTTTACGGGCAGTTAGTTAACGAACCAAGTGTTTGCATGTCAAGAGCCAAATTTAGACTAGAAGCTGCAGATCTAATTATTGTAATTGGATGTCTAATTATTGTTTGCATGAGATCTATTTATAGATCCATTGGCATGTATTGTAATTATGAGATGAAAATGAAGGCAAGGAAGATCCTTCCATTGTAAGATCATTTAGTCGTAGGTTGTTGCAAGCTCATAGGAGATCTACATGTGTAAGTATGGTCTGTTGAATTGCAGGGTGCAGGTTCATGGGAGATCTACTTGAAGTACTATAGAGTGCTTGGTGTACTTGCAAGGTTATTACTGACTGATTGGAGAGGTGAACACCAATTATGTGTGTGAGTTGTGTGTTGGGACCATTTTTGGTAGGAGAGTGAACTTTTGAAGAAGAATTACTGTACACTTGAGGTGTGGCAAGCCTCTGTAAGGTGGAAGAGTGTGGCATCTCTTTATTGTATTCTTTTCTGTATGAGTATTAATACAAGATTGTATATTGTCTCTCATATTCTGTGCTATTTGTGAATTCTAGTTACTTGTGTATTTTGGTTAATTTCCGCATGTTAAATTGCTTGGTAATCAATTGTGTGCTTCCGTATTTCCCAACAAAGTGGTATCAGAGCTAAGGTTGTCGGGAGCAGGTTTTGTGTTTGGTTACAGGTCACTCTCAAGGGTTTCTGATTGAGTGGGAGTAGAGCAATGGTAGAAGAAAGTAAGCTAAGAATGGAGGAATTGAAAAGCACAGATGGTCACTTACAGTCCTATGGAAAGAAAGAGCAAGGAAAAGAAAATTGTTGGTTTGTGGAAGATCAGCATGAAGGAACTGAAGAAGCAGATGTTGCAGGTGATGTGGCACAGGATGCTCTGGTATGTTTCTTGGATAAAGTAAAATCTTGTTTTATAGATTCTGTTGCCTCTTTCCATGTAGTCTGAAATAGAGTATCTTTTCATGATAAGGTCTTTGGAGACTTTGGAAAGATTTATTTAGGGGCTGGTGTGCCTTGCCAAAGAATTGGCAAAGGGGAAGTGAAGCTGAAATTACAGGTGGCCAACACATGGGTGTTAAAGGAGGTCATGCAGGTCCCAGGCTTGGAGATGTGGCTAATTTCTTCAGGAAAGTTGGGTGATGAGAGATGCACAAGAACTCTCACAGCGGATGCACTTGAATTAGCTGGTGGTAAGAAAGCAGGTACTCTTTATCTACTTGCTTATATTACTGATTCTTCTTCTATTGCGGAGACGTGGCTTTGTAGGCTTGGTTACATGAGCAAGAAGGAGATGCATGTTCTTAAGTGGAAGACAGATGTGTTTGATAGACTTAAGAATTGGAAAGCCTTGGTGTTCTTGGAGGAGATGATGGATAGAGACCAGTGGATGGGGCTGGATACTTCTGAGCAGGGCAGTTTGGACATGGGTTTTGATTCAAAGGAGCTCGCAAGTAAAAAGTCATCACTCACAGGTGAACACAGGTACCAGCATCAATCAAGGGGAACCGGCATCGAACAGACAGGTGCCAATGTCGATCATGTGCAGACCGAAGCTAGTGATGTCGGGAAGGGTAAGACTGACGTTGGTCAGGAGGACCGACGTCAGAAATAGGTAAGACCAACATCGGTCAGGAGGACCAATGTCAGCAACAGGGACACTGACGTTGGTAGTCAGGACAGGCGCATGGAAACTGATGTCGATCAGATGCAGACTGTGTGGTGATCGAGGTTAGTCACTGTAACGGATTTTGGACGGACAATAAGCTATCAAGGAGTCTCAAACACCCATATGGAGGACTGAAGGTGGTAAGTAAGCCTCAAATTTATTGTTCCTCTTCTTTATACTCATTACTGACTGTAGAGTAGGAAGGATCCAGGAAACAGTGGGAGCATGGCAGGAATATGATGCAGAACCAAACGAGAGATTTGGTAGGGTTGCCAGCTGGTATGAAAGCACAAAGATGAATGGATACCTTAGTTAAAGAATAGAGAGAATGGACACATGAGATGGAAGGCCAAGTCATATGGTCTTGAGGAAGCTACAGGACAGTGGTACAGGTTTGACAGGTGGATGACAAAGCATGGCTTTAGTCAATTTTAGGGTAACTACTATGGTTTGTCTTACCAAGAGGATGATGGTCATGACATTATCCTGTTACTGTATGTGGATGGTATGCTAGCTAGCAGGTTTGTACATACAGGGTTTTGCTGAGCTAAGGGTAAGGTTAGTTCAGTGGCATGTCATGAGAAATTTGGAGCAGTGAAATTCATTGGCATGGGAGACATGGAAGATCACAGGTTGATTTTGTCTCTAGTGGGAGCTGATGTGAATCAGGTGTTGGCGAGGTTCAGGATGTAGAATCAGAGCACACTAAGGGCTGGACAGTTTAGTGTTCAAAATCACATGAGGTCTGGTATAGACTTGAGTTTGCCCAAGCAGTGGGTGCTGTCAGAAAGTTTGGAGCTGATCCAGGAAAGAAGCACTGGAGGGCAGTTCAGTGGATTCTGAAGTATTTGAGAGGGACCAACAGCAGGTCGACATGCTATGTAGGGTTAAGTTCTTTTCTACATGTGTTTGTAGATGCAGATGCAGCAGGTTACTTGGATGACAGGAGGTGGACCACAGGTTGTGTGGTGGTTGGTCTTCAAGATTCATCTTGAAGAGGGATACAAGCCAAGAAACAGATTAGATGGGGTACAGGTACATGTACAGATTTGATTGAGAGTTTGTAATAAAAGTTGATGTGTTTGATTAGCATTAGTAGAAGCATCAAGGTTGGCATTAGTGTTAGTATTAGTGGCCTGGGTACCACTATTGGTGTTGATAGGAGCTTGAGAAGAATTATGAAAGTGAGATGCACTAGTGGAAAAATTTGCTTGTGTAGCAAAAGATGGACTAGTGAATAGTTGAGAGGAAGAAGCACTAGAAGCATAATTACCTTGGGTAGGAAATGAAGAACTAGTAGATGGATTAAGGATAGTGGATCTCAAGAGAGACCCACTAGATGTAGAACCTACCATGTTAGTGGATATACTAGGCATGGAGGTGGAAGAAGTTAGAGAAGTAAACGTCATGGTATGAGAAGGGGTCAAAATAGAAGGAAGAGGTTGAGAATAAAAGAAAGTGGTATCCCCAAATATAGTTGAGAATGTAGAAGTAGATGAATGAGGTTTTTCAACTTTATCACTAATTATAAGATTGTAAATGGGAGAAGGATCCTTTCCTCAGTGTTGAGGAAATTTAGAGATAAAGAAGAGCATTTTGAGAGTATCCTCTAACTCAGGTTGGTTTTCTAATGAAAAAAAGGATTATGTTGCAAAGAGGTATTAGGAAGGGTCCCATAGTTCATTGTGCAAGTGGCAACATGAACATTAATAGCATCCAAGAGAGGAGCCCTACTCTATTTATGAGAGACCCTATGAAGATTGGTAAGATTTATCATGTCTATTGATTGCAACTTAGTGTTACTATCAAGCAAAAAGTTCATGATGAAGGGAAAGGAAGAGAGATGAGAAAGCAAAGAACCAAGAAGTGACTAAAATAGTACAAGGTCAACTAGGTCAACCTAGCACCAAAATAAGGACTGTGAAATTATACAAGGTTGACTGGGTCAATCTAGTATAGTGTACAGAGACTGGCAAAAGAGGTTAAAGGGGTTGCAGATAGTATAGGGTCTACTAGGTCAATCCTGTATAGTGTATAGAGGTTGGAAAAAGGTATATGATTGATTGGGTCGACCTAGTACAATAGATAGGGAAAAAGAAAAAAATTGTAACAAGTTGTGAACTAAGATAAGATAATTTTTGTATTTAATTTAGGAAAGTAAAAGCTAAAGGGAAACAAAAAGTTAATTGGATCAATGCTGGCCAATCTAATTAAAGTACACAAAACAAAACCTTTCACTAACACTGGCTAATACAAGTTTTTGCATACACAATTGAACAAAGAGCAAACAATCAACTTGAAAAGTTAAGAGCTAACTAATTGGTCAACCTAAGATGTTTTATTAGATTATTAAGAAATAATTTTAAATGTGATGGGAAGTTGGTTTTAATGAAAGGAACTAGATTAAAATCTAATGATGGTTTCAGGTAGTTTGGGTTGAAAGGCACTATAGTGGTAATGATATAAGCTTGATATTAGGGTCTACCCCCTCAATTCATACACCAAAATGATAAGGGTGTTAGGTGATTATCCATAATATACCATTAACCACACTTTATACTTGACTAGAGTATCAAGTCCACTTCCCCCTTGGTGATGAAATCCAAGTAGGTTGGCCTTGGGTATACAAATGTTAAATTTGTTGTTGAGATTATGTGATTTAGTCATGTGTGCATAAAATAGAAATAGTGAAACTAAATGGTTAATTAGAAACATCATAATTATACTATGTGAACTATTCTAAGAACGCAAACAATAAAAAGAAAGATGTGAAATAATTAATAACATATAGAGATTAATTCCAACTTGAAATAAGGTATAGTGTTGACACTATATGCAAAAAATACATAACATGGTCGACAGGGTCAAACATGTAATGCAGAAGCAAGGTCTTAAAATGAACAAGCTCAACTAGAGTTGACCTAGTTATTTTAAATAGCACATAGAATATAGAACTGGGTTGACAGGGTCAATCCAATTGACTGTGTAGGGGTAGTTTTGAAGACTACAAACTGTGAAAGGAAAGATAGAAAAGAAAGAGATAGAGAGATATAAAGGAATGTTGGTGGATTAGAGATGTTGAAAATGAAGATTGTTAGTCAAGAACCTCATAATATGCTTGAAAACTCTACTAATTAGGTCAATCAAGATTTGCAGAATCTTGTTATTGAGTGTCTAAAATGTACAAGGTCGACTAGGGTCAATCTAGCATGCTGAATTAGATGCTTAAAAGTGTATAGGGCCAACTGGGTTGACCTAGTAGTTAGAATTGGAAGTTTGAAAACTTGTACTAGGTCATATGAGTCGATCTAGTTGCCTATTCTTGAAAACCTACACACAAAAATTAGAATTGGGTTGATAGAGTTGATCTAGTATGATAGATATATGATAAAAATAATGCTAAAAAGAATGAAATAAAGTGAAATAAATATTTTAAGGGTTAGTTTCACATTAGGCTCACCAGAATGTATGCATTAGAAATGCATTAAGTCTATAAATCAATCCTGGTTCAGAGAAGATAGAGCATACCTACACTTCTGATTTGGAATACATTTTTTAAGCAAGAACATGACCAATATGGGGTATGCTAGACCCGATTAGGAGATCACTTGTCACAATACACCATGTGAGGTATGTTTCCAAAGCCTACAGTCCAACACAATCACGTAACAACCCTAAAAGAATCCTAAGGTTTGATATTTCACCTATGCTAATAAGCATGAAATTAAATATAATCTAGTGCACACCAAATCTTGTGGCACAAAGTTTGGGGGGGGGGGGGTAGAAACAAAACAAATAACTAAACTAAACATGCATAGGTGACATATACTCATGTCAATGTATAAAAAATCCTAATGCATGGAAGAGAGAAGCACAAATGCATTATCTATCTACTCTTACAAAGGATAAATAAAGTTAAGAATACTTACCTTAAAGATGAACCCATCAAGCCTTAATCTCTCCCTTGGCCAAGGTACTTGACATGAGATTGTTGTGGTATGTAAAGATAACAAAGACAAATCAGATCTAGGCTACACAACCTATCTAAGCATCTAAAAGACTTATCCACAAGATAAGATCCATATCTCCAAATAAAGTATGGAACCCTAAGCTTTATTCCTCAAGTAGAATGGCTAATAAGCAGATGTTTATTGACACTTATTCTTCTTCACTTCTCTTCTCTACAAATGGTTGGAAATGAACTTGTATATATAGGTGGATCTTTCCCTAAATCCTCCTAGAAATGTCATATGTATCGGGTCGGCCATGGTCGACCCTATATATTTATATGAGGATAATTCACTAGGTCTGAGCTAGGTTGGCCGAAAGGCTAACAAACCTAAAAAGTGAAAAATACCCCTAAACTGTATAGGTCGATCATGGTCGATCTAGTACAAATGATAGTCAATTAAGGCAAGAAAAGGATGACGAAAAGAGGAAAATGAATGGAATAGGTAGGACTGAGAAGAATAAGCTTAGGGTTAATGGTTTTTAGGAGACAAGTGTTTAGATGGCAAGTGGCAAAAGGAAAAATAATCTTATGAAGCACTAATGGTCTGTCCCCCTATTTTCTAGTACACCCCTTAAGGCATGCACTCAGAGAGACTGAGATTCGACAAGTTTTTGCAAGAAATAAAGTGTCAGTAATCAATAAAAGTTTGAAAATATTGTGTATACAATTATCACATATCTAACAACTTACACCTTTGGGATTACTCCTATGTATGCTCCAAAGATTGAGTACCCTTTATGTCCCTATATTGATGTTGTATCTAAACAAAAATATCCCAAGATCCAAGGCTTGGTCACATGTACATCTATGATTGATGAAGAACCAGCTAAATTGTGGTATATATATGTGTGTGTGTGTGTGTGTGTATATACATATATGTATATGTATATACATATATATATATATATATATATATATACATATATATATATGTATATACATATATATATATATATATATACATATATATATATGTATATATATATATATATATATATATATATATATGTATATATATATATATATATATATATATATTGATGTTATTTTTAGTGGTATTTCATCTCCCACCCATACGTGGCACCATATAAATCACCTTTTATTTGGTTAAGAAAGGTTTCAAAGTTGTAATATATATTGTAGGCAATCTTGCATTATTTAGCAATAAGGATCATCTTAACTTATGAGTAATATATTATTAGTATATATATTTTTAAATATATCTATTTATGTTTGTAGAGGGGTTGATGGATATCTGAGTCTAGATGACACTTGTTTCAATCATGTATTAGGCAATTGACAAACTTTCATATAAGTTATAAATTATATTGACAAATGTAACATGTCACTAAATTTTGTATGCGTATTTGTCAAGATTTTTTTGAGTTCGTCACTTGAAATAACCTATGATTGCCCTTCACTATTATTATCCATCTCAACTTGAAATATTTTCCTACCTTCATATTTTATATGATCTTATCCTTCCCCACCAATTCAACTATTACTCAAAACTTATCTTAAAATGAAATACCTTTTTTCTAGCACGACTCATTCCCACCCCATATGAACACACCGTTTCATTTTCCACCAAACCTCCAAGGCAAAAACATAAGGCAGTAACTCGCGAAGATGGTAATCATGTTCATACGTCTACAGCGTACACTCTTAAAGGCTTTGTCAGGTCAGCTATTGAACACTTGCGTTAATGAATTGACTTATTTAAGAAGACGAAAAATCAGGATGAATCGCGTAGGCCGCCGTGTCTCGGTTAAACATTGCTTTGGACTTGACCTCCCCTCATCTACAAGTGCTGGACATGACTTGACCGCCATGTCTTCTGTATACATCGGAAGACTCTGACGATAACAACGTTTGTTGGCTCCACTCGACACGTAAATCTGTAGATACATTGGTCATATTTCCACCCTGATGTTAAGAGGGGTCATTTTCTTCATTTCGTGAACGTTTCTACTACGCCAACTCACGATAAGGATTGCGATTTCATTATCTGTTTAAAGAGATAAACTAATCCTATTACCACATTCCTTTTTCTAACCTGGTTAATGGCATCTATTATAACATAGATAAAACCCCAGTCCAACTCAATAGAATATGAAATAACTTTGATATAAATATAATATCTAATAATCTCAGTGAGACCAATGTTTTAGTTACTACTATGAATCTTAGCTTATACAGAATTAATATCATGCATACACATACTTGTTCATAAAGTTACTATATTACATGAATTTATGAAAAAAGAGAGTTAAATGTATGAATAAAGGAAAACGATGAATACCAAATAAGCCTAAACTTTGGAGGGATGTGAAAGGTCCGTGTAAGAGTTTTATTAACTTATGTTTTTAAGAAAACATCAATTTGCAATCAACGTGGTTAGGTTAATCAAAAAGCTTAAGAGTGGATCTAACGAAGTGGATATATTTAATTTTTAAAATAGTAGACATAATTAAAACGAAAAATTTAAATAGCAATGTAAATATTTTCAATATTAAAATTAATAGATGTAATTTTACAGATCAATTAAAAAAAAAAAATTGTAAACATTTTAAGTTTGATTTTTTCTTAATTTTTATAATTAATTAAATAACAAAGATAAATAGTACGTCAACTTCTATGTACACTTCATTTAATAAGTGGATATTAAAAATTCATAATATTTGTTAATATTTACATTTTAATTAATCCTTAACATGCAAAGATCGCTCTATTTATGAGAGATTTGGTTGTAAACAGAGCATTGAATTGTACAACATCCCATTTTCCCAAGGCTACACTAAATTGAAACTTTGTCGCATGTCATCTTCAAGTATGAAAACAAAGTCAACTATTATTCATTTAAGAGCGAGACAATCATGTGTCTAAAAGGGTAAGACACAAGCCATAAACTGATGGAGAGGACTTGACTTCTACTCATCTAAAAGTGCTTACAAAGAGAACTTGACTACTACTCATCTAGAAGTGGTGGACATGACTAAACAGTGGGATGGGATGATATTTGAGCTTATTGTTTACTATATCTTACATGAAGGAGGAGGGGTAAGAAAGTAGCTCCACTATTTTTTGAGTATTAATGGAAGGGTTTCATGTAATGGGTATTTTAGAGGAACTCGATTTATGTTAGAGAGAACACGCCCTTAGTCATTGAGAAAATTTTGGAGATGCTAAAATTTGAATCTATAGAAATATTGTAAAGATAACAAGTACTTTATTATTAACAAAAAATTGAAGATAGAGTTCTTCATTGTTAAAGATATTTGAATTTCAAGACTTTTATATTTAAATTGAAATTATATATTTGAAAAATTATCTATAGATAAGTAATGCATGTTGGCCACTAGGAATTAGCCCAAAGCAGTCCATTCTCTAACTGATAGGCTCTGGGTGGTAAGTTTCAAATAATTTGTGAGTCCATTGTAAACATTTATGAACTCTCCATAAAATCTAGAACAAGTGTTGAAAATAATCATGTCTCGAATAAGAAGGGCATTTGGGATTAACTATCTCAATGTGTTTTAGACATTTCCCTAGCATAATTTCTTGGTAAAAAAAACAAAAGAGAAAGTGGATAAGTTTTAGATCTAGCTTAACATTCCATATCCTATTGAGTTTGGAAAGTCATGATGTGAGAGAGGAATTTAATCTACATTAATTTTTAATATTTTTAAGAGCTAAATAAAATGCACTCATAATATGTCATGGGAGACAAAGTAGTTTATGAATGCCAAATAATAGTTCCACCACCAATCCCTATATAAAATATCCAAAGGTCACAGACCCATCCCGTGAAATATGGAATATAACATAAAATATTGAATATGCATAATAAAAGGTAACTTCTATCTCAATAGTTTAAAAATTATTTGAAAGGTAGGCCATGGTATCCAATCTTTGGATAAAAAAAGATCTATAACAACGGAAATATATTTCTTAAAACATGAACGGTATTTATACCTAGTGTATTTGTAAGGGGAAGGTTAGAACTTGTCATGATGGTGGACTACTAGAGATTATGATCATTAAAAGAGATACTAGTTATGAACCCATCACCAACTCACTAGAGATGAGGCTTAATAGCTTTGAAGTCTTTCTTAATGCTCTTATCAACAAAGGAACCTTAAATTTTGGCAAGGAAGTAATCAAAAGTAAGTGAAAATTTATGTTTTTCCAACAATTATTT
The DNA here is from genome assembly GCA_037957365.1 of Torreya grandis. Taxonomy (NCBI): domain Eukaryota; kingdom Viridiplantae; phylum Streptophyta; class Pinopsida; order Cupressales; family Taxaceae; genus Torreya; species Torreya grandis. Next base: position 265,718 of record JARHVA010000406.1, read on the forward strand.
CCATTTAGAAAACCTATATAAATGTAATGCCTTAGAAATATTTTCCAAGCCTCTTTCCCCTCAATGTTGCTTACAATACACTTAACATAAATAGAAATGTTTTTTTTTTTTTTTTGTTAATATAAATAATGTCCATGTCACCTCTATATGAGGAAGGTATAAAACATCCCAAGCCACTCTATTAATTTTTTGAGTATTCTTAGCATTGACCAAAATAAAATATCTAATAATGTTTTTTAATTTTTCATATGAGGCTTTAGAGGAAGCCCAACATGAAGAGTATTAGACATGAGTGGCTAAAAGAATTTTTGAATGAACCTTAAATTTTCTTAGAATAGAAAGAAGCTATGTAGTCTAGTATTAAATCCTTTTATCTACTATATCAATCAAAAAATTCCATAACATGATGGGAGAAATGTCAAAAGTAATGGGAAATACAAGGAACTTGAATTTCCCCCCATTTTTCATCCATTTCCATTGAAATTATTTGGGCTAAAATTACAAAAGAATTATTATCTACCTGTAGCATTACATTTTATCCCATTACAAATTTTATTCATAATATTTTCAAAAGAATGTTAAGGCAATATAATGCTTATTTTAAAGGGGCTCCATGCTCTTGAAGCATGATGAAAAAATTATCTAAAAAATTCTCATTGATTAACTAAATGGTGCAATTGAGGAGGGTAATTCCCCTAATCAAACAACACTCAAATTTTTATGAAAGAAAATAGCCAAGTTATTTTGTTGAAATAATGAACAAGGTAGGATTGAGATGGGAACCTTACCAGATAAAGAAAAAATATAAATATTTTAAACTTGTGGCTATTGATGGTAAGTCAAAACAAGACCTTTGAAAAGAGAGCTTGAACAACTGACATAAGAAAATATCCAAATTCAAAATCTTTAAACATGATAAGGATGAAAGGCCACTTAATATGATCCTAGACTTTTTTAGATTCAAATTTAAGGAATATGGTCCTCTGCCAAGAGCCACATGCCCATTCTATTCTTCTAACACAATGATGATGTTAGCCAATATGAAACATAATTTAATAAACCTAGTCTTCTCTAGTATAATGATTGCATGTAGATATGTTAAAGTTAGAGTGCTAAAGCTTTGGCAATGATTTTGTTTGAGAAATTATTTAAGCTTAGCCACCTTGGTTTTCAAAGAGGATTTGTTCAAGCTATGAAGAATATCTCTATTATTCCATAGATAAAGAACCATCACTTGAATTTTTAACATGTACACCTTGATTATGATAGTGGTATAAGAAAGAAGAAGTGTAGTTAATCACATCATTTCATTACTCAATCCAACTTGTAACATATGGTGGATGTAGCACTAATTTCCACACACTATAAATGATTATAATGGTTACATCATGGAAAAGTTTCAATGTATTCAATAGGAATTCAATATGAGGATATTTATTGTATCCATATTGCATTTCCAATTGGAATTTTGATGGGGCTATGGTTAGAATGTACAAATTTTGGATGAACAATGGCATCCTTCCTATCAAGAATGGAAAATAGGTTATCATGGGTGCTTATAATGAGTATGTAAGTGAGCGGACTTCATCTAATTGATCATTATTTTTATCTAGACATTTTGGTATAGTGGTAGGAAATCTAAGTAGGTAGTTTGTTGATGTCACCATTGCCATGCATGGATGACTTTGGGGGAATTGGTCATATGGTTTTGATCACATTAATACCTAGTTTGAATTTTAATATTAAAATTTACAAAGAGAAAAATGAGTGCTTTATATTTCATCCATAACTTTTGATCTAGGATCAATTTCTTGATGGAGTCAAAAACAAATTTGTAGAGAACTCCATGGTGCTTATAATGAAAGTAGGTTAGATGATATAAATGCTTTTAAAATAAAATATATTAATCTCCAAATTTGATTGTGTGTTTGACTATATTATGCAAGTGACCCGAGAAGGATATTCAAGCTTGTTTTGATGATGTTTAGATGTTTATTGATGAATTAGCTATTGAAAGGTGATCTAGACTCCATGAGGATGATATGTATGGAATTTAGAGGTGGTACCAATCCATATTTGGTATGAACAAAGATTAATAAGTTGATTGAGTATTTTTCATAGTGTTCCTATGTACAAGGTCTTTGTTGGAGTTGATTGAGCATACGTAGAGGTGATCAAAGGTGACTGTGATCATTCGAAGTCAAAATAGTGATCTTATAGGTTTAGTATGAGTGAAGATTTATAGGTTCATCCAAAAGTATGGTTTACATGCCTTGTGTGTGATTGAAGGATTTTTGATGTCTGAGTGAGCTTGGTGGTTGATCTGAGAGGTAGATCAGTGTGTGGACTTTATGTATTATCATTTGGTCATGTTTTTGATGTGGTGATTTATTTATTACTGAGGATTGAATATTGCTCCAAAATGTGGATTTGGATGTATTGAGTGTGAAAATTTGAGGAGTGGGATTATTTGGGATATGTAATATGTCTTAATTAATCTTTGTGTGTTGGTTCAAGTATGTAATGTGCCTTAGCCAATAGGGTGTGTTAGGTGACAGAGTTGTTGCTAAAGGTGAAGAGTGATAATCATAGTTCCATCATTAGGTGTTGAAGACATCATTTCAAAGGTGGATTTGTTCATAGGTGTTTTTGTGGTTTCTCATCATCTAAGATGGATGTTGCCTCCTTACAAGGTGAAAGTTACTAAAAGTCTAGATGTTGTGGTTTCTTAGCTAGATAGGTGTAGTAACACCTTATGGGATTGTAGTATCACTAAATAAGGGATGAGAGCTCCTTGATAAGTTGTATCTATTCTAAATTAGTTTTGGTTATTATAGGAAAGTAGTCCAATTATAGGTTCTAGTGGGTTTTATTCTCCAAAAGGGTTTTCCACGTATAACTAACTTTATGTGCTTGATCTTGAATTGTCTCTCTTGTTCATTGCTATGAATGATGTGTATGATTTATGAATGATTATGGTAATTGATTAAAAGTTTGAAAGAGTTTGGAAATTTAATTTGGATTATCTAGGCTCACTGATTCAACTCCCCTCTTAGTGATTATACCTCTAACAATTAGTATCAGAGTGGGTTCTTTGGAGGAATCTTAACAACTTGAAGGAGATTTTGAATAGGTATAAAGATGGATAAATAGTTGAAGAAATAGAATCAATAGTTGAAGGTTTTGATCAAGGCACTTAAATATAAGATATGTATTTTGAATAAAGATGCCCAAAAGGATGAAAGTTATCAATGATCTCAAGGTTCAGCTAGAAGATACTAAGACATGTTTGTATTCAAAATAAAAGGACATGTTTGATAAATAAAATTTCCACATGGAATATTTATATTCATGGAAATAGCTTGGGTGGTGACCTCTAGTTTTGTTTGGTTGTGCCATGCATCATTTTCATAGGAAATCAAAATTAGAATCAGGGTTCTTGCCAAATAAAAAGGTTCTACAGTTATATCAAATCCCTTATAAGGACCTTTGAAATTAACATGGAAGGTATTCCAAGGCCCTTTGATGTATCTATTAGGAGATACTTTGAAATAAAATTATAATTGTGTGCATGTTCAAGGTATTTCCTAGGAGATATCTTGAAATAAAACTCCAATAGTGTGCATCAGGGTTCTTGCCAAATAAAAAATTGACATGTTTATATCAAATCCTTTGTAAGGACCTTTGAAATCAAAATGGAAGTTATTCCAAGGCCCTTCAAGGTATCTCCTAGGATATACCTTGAAATAAAATTCCAATCATGTGCATGTTCAAGGTATCTCCTAGGAGATACCTTTAAAGAAAATTTTAATCATGTGCATCAGGGTTCTTGTCAAATAAAAAGGTGTCATGTTTATATCAAATACCTTGCAATGACCTTTTAAATCAACACAAAATGTATTCTAATGTCCTTTGAGTTATATCCTAGGAGATACCTTGAAATAAACTTACAATCACGTGTATGTTTAAGGTATCTCCTAGGAGATATCTCGAAAGAAAATTCTAATAGTGTGCATCAGGGTTCTTGCCAAATAAAAAGTTGTCATGGTTATATCAAATTCTTTACAAGGACCATTAAAATCAACATGGAATTTATTATAAGGCCCTTCATTTTTTACCCTATGAGATACCTTGAAATAAAATTCTAATCATGTGTATGTTTAAGGTATCTCCTAGGAGATACCTCGAAAGAAAATTCCAAACATGTGCATCAGGGTTCTTGTCAAATAAAAAGGTGTCATGGCTATATCAAGTCCTTTGAAAGAACATTTTCAATCAGAAAAAATGGTATTCCAAGGCCCTTTGAGGTATCCCCTAGGATATACCTTGAAATAAAATTCCAATCTTGTACATGTTCAAGGTATCTCTTAAGAGATATCTCAGAAGAAAATTCTAATAGTGTGCATCAAGGTTCTTGTTAAATAAAAAAAATTCATGGTTATATAAAATCCTTTAAAAGGAACTTTGAAATTGACATGGAAGGTATTCCAAAGCCCTTCATTTTTTTCCCTAGGAGATAACTTGAAAGAAAATTCTAATAATTTGCATGTTCAAGGTATCTCCTAAGAGATACCTCAAAAGAAAATTCCAATCAAGTGCATCAAGGTTCTTTCCAAATAAAAATGTGTCATAGTTATATCAAATCCTTTGCAAAGACCTTTGAAATAAACATGGAAGGTATTCCAAGGCCCTTTAAGGGATATACCTTTAAATAAAATTCTAAATTGTGTGCATGTTCAAGGTACCTCTTAAGAGATATACCGAAATAAAATTCCAATAGTGTGCATCAGGGTTCTTTCCAAATAAAAAGTTGTCATGGTTAAATCAAATCATTTACAAGGACCTTTTCAAGTAGCATGGAAGGTATTCCAAGGCCCTCTGAAGTATTTCCTAAGAGATATTATAAACAATAGGAAATATTAAAGCTAGGGCTCATGAACATATAAAAGCTTAAACCAGTGACATAGATTAAAGTTTTCAACATGATAAAATGACCGTGGCACAAAAAAAGTTTGATGAAATCAATGTCTTAGGGAAATTATCTCTGGAAAATTATTTTGTATGCCAAAGTGGCGATGATAAAAATATTGAAGGGTTTATGCAAAAAAGTCTAAAGCACACTTTAAAAAAGTTTGAAGGGCACTTTCAAAAGGTCCGAATGGAACTTATCATCAAGGAAAAGGCTCGAGACAAGAGTCCCAAATTGTAAGTTTCGAGGGCAAAGTCCCATTCCAAAAATGTGGGAGGGTAATCATGGAGGGAAAAGGGCCCTTTTGAAAAGGCTAAAAGGTAATTCTATAGGGAAATTATCCTTACCAAAACTTTTGAAGGGTAAACTGCACAAAGCTTGAAGGGTATGTGCCTTTGGGGTCATTATTTTGGAAAAATTACATTGGAAATATTGTTGTAGGGAAATTTTTCAAGATTTTTGCATTGGATAAATTATCTGATGATAAAATTATAAAGGGTCATTTTGAAAGGGCAAAGGGGTAATTTCAAAAATCCTAAAAATTACTTTTGACAAAATTGCAGTGGGGAAAATGTATCAAGCAATTTGTTATGAGAAAGATGTTGTAGATAAAATTTCTGAAAGAGTTATTAAATTACATAAGTCTTGAATGAATTCCCAATCAAAATTCCAAAAAAGATAAGTCTAAAATATAAAACCCAATGGTTGGAAACATAAAAATTGGAGTTTGAAAGGACAAGAGGGGTATCAAACATAAAAGGGACCAAGCATGGATCATTAGACTAAGGTTTAGTCATGCTAACAAACATGAATAAGCCTTAGCATAAAATTTTATCTAAGTCTATGTCATTATTATATTTGGTTTTGCATAAAATCTAAATAAATGCTCCTACCAAATTTGAATTTGTGCCTATGCAAAATTAGTTAAAGGTTCTCTGGTTTACTTCATTTTATTTACTCTACATTTGTAGATATTATTATACTATATACTTATAGGGGTGAAACATTAAAGTAAATTTGGGTTCTTATTTGTTGTTTGATGCACCCCTTCATATCCTAGACTACTTCATTTAAGGCATCCAATAGTGCCTTTTGTGTAAAGGAAAATTATACTCCTTCTATGAAGGATAAATCCACTCTTGTCCCTATTTGAAATGTATCTCCTCGGAGATACCTTAAAGGGTAAATCTAATATTTTTTTCATAAGTTATTCGAAACATTTATTTGCATAAAATATTTGATGCAAAAAATTCAAACAAAAAAGTTAGAATACCCAAAATCTTGAATAATAATTTTAATGAAAAAGATCTATCAAAAAAAATATTCAAACAAAAAACCTGAAGACAAAAATCTAATAATAGGGAAATAATGTCCAAAAACATGGCATTGGCTTGTGAATTATCTGAGGCATCTATTGCGCAAACATAAAAAACTACACTAATGAAAACACTACTACACATCTATAAATATGAATCAACTTGAACTCAACTATCTTAATCAACACGTTTACAAATCTTTCAATAGTTGTTTCACATCTACAGATTAGTATATCGATCAAAGCAATCAAGAATATATTTGAAACTACTGCACACTAGATATTATTTAAACGCACAACCATGGAAATAAAAACTAATTGCACAAAAATTGGAAAGAAATACTCAAACACTTCGTTGACGATCAAAATTGATGATGCTCTTGTATTCAAAAATCTCTGACAAAAATCTAAGTTGGTTTACAACTTTATATATATACTTGGGGAAGGGGTCACCTCATCCTCCAAGTTCATGCAAGGTGATTACATGAAGTAGTTAGAACATGTATTTCTAACCGTGGTCTAAAACCATATAAGAGACAACTTTTAGTTATAAATTAAATAAATTAACTTTAAAAAACTATGCAACATGTGTATGTGTATAAAATATAAATTCAATTTTACAATAAAAAGGATTGAACTATAAATATATCCACTATTACAAAATCATACATGCACAAAATCTTGGCCTCAAGGCTACATATTACGAAATGTTGCATGTTATGAACCACTGTGTGGTAGTTGAGGTGGCAATAGTAGAAGTTGTGGATGCCAAATCCTCGCCATCTTGTTTCTCATTAGCCTCATTATCTTGATATACTTTATGTGTTGTGGCATATTGCTATCAAATAATATTCAAATCCAGTAGTGGTGGTTGATGAATCCTACTAGCCTAGGTGAAGAGTCTTACATGTTCTCCCTTAGTCAACTCAAAGCCATTCTTGAATATCTTGACTTTAGTGACCTTTTTCCTTGTGGCACATAAATCTACCTCCATTTTCTCTGACGTTAAGTCCTAGAGACTTAATTTGAATTTATCTACCACTTCTTTTACAAGCTAATCAAAATTGAACTTGTTGATCAATTTTCCTATTAATTCTTTTACCTTGGATAACTTCAAATCATGAAAGATCTATAAAAGTTGTACCTCATGACCTTGGTACTTAGGGATCAATGCCCTAACTGACTATAGCCATTCCTTGGCTTCTTACTACCGTATGATTACGAATTTAAGGCATTAGATGCTTCTAGTGTCATCATTAAATCTAGATGACTATATAACTTATTGCCTATATATGCCACAAGAATTTTTAATTTGGCACAACCCTCTATTAATGTATTGTACAATTTATTGGTGTTATTCACATGGGGGGGGGGGCATTTCTACCTTCATAACTCCATTACTTCCAATGAATTATAGCATATAGAGGCTACCTCTTAGAATTATATTTATATACCCATAGGAATGTGTACTATTTTTTCCTTCTCCTTAAATTTCCCAACTTGGGCCTCTAACTCTTGTCGATCCATCTCTATGCCCTCATAGATAGAAATAATGGCATCCATATGAGCTTGGGCGAGGTCTGCTAGATTTTTAATGTACGGTGACTCTCCTAGTTGTTTGTTCTACCTCTTAGTGAGGGAGAACACTTCATGCCTTTCTTCAAGGATGATTTTGGTACCTTTATAATCCTTCACCTTCATTTTTCTCATCCTTTGTATACTACTAGATGGTGGATTGAATAGAATGTAAACAGAGGGAAGCTCGGTGATATTGAAGTTAGGGATTTGAGATGCCTTGCTTCTTAAATCCATTTCCCGTGGAGGGATTTCTAATTATGATGCATCATAAGTTTTAACCATGACCTCTACCTCAGTATCCTCTTGAGATAGCTATTTCTTTTAGGCCTTGACAAGGACATCAAGTAGGGAAGGCCAGATGATTTTGGACTAATCCACTCCTCCAAATTGAGGGAGTGGATGGACTATAATTGATTATGGCTTGGCCTTCCTTCCCCTGATGAAACTTGTCAACATGGTATCTTGGGATGAGGTGGTGGAAGGAATGGGAATAAAAATATATGTGGATTGTACATGGAGTTATGAGGTGTCTAATGTAATCTATAGCTTCCTAGACACCTTTTTATTTAAGGCTCTAATAACGAAAGTGCTAATAGGGATATAGGGGATTGGAATGGTGAGTGGGATGGAGGTGATAATGGAAGTGGGGAGTGGATCAATTTTAGTGGTAGTAATGAAGGTGGAAGTAAGTATTTCCATTCTCGGTGATCCCAACATATAATAAATTGAAACATGGCAAAAAATGGGTATATAAGATAAAGGAAAACTTACAAAAGGTTGAGTGTCTAGATAAGTTGGTGTTATGGGTCTTGCTTGGAGGCTCATGGCCTTAGATACTTCTAACTCGACTTCCTCATCAAAATCATCCTTAATTTCCTTGATTATCACCCTCTCTTCTTATTTTAATGAAGTAGGCAAGCCTTGTGATGTTTGTAGTGTAGGACTACCTATAGGAGTCCTTGGCTTCCTTGTATAAACTAGTGAGGTATTTAGTTGTATAAAAGGGACTTATGATGTTGATGCCATTGGTTTTGATGTTTCTATCCCAATAGATGAAGTAATATGTACATATGGTATAGTAGAAGATAATTGAATGGTATTCATAGCTAGTTGTTCTTGTGTTTGCTCTTCCTCATTAGAATCCAAACTAATGGGATTCCCTACCTATGCTCCCCTACTCATTCTTGTTTCAAACAACCTAAGATCTCTTTTCATGACTTTAAAATTTAGTTTCAAAGGGATTCCTTGGGAGGAGCAAGCTACTTGGTCTTTAGATTGCTCCTCAAACTATCCTTTCCAAAATTCAGTATGCTCTCATTCCTTGTATAGAGACTTCTTGCTATTTAATTATCTAGCAGTGACAATGGGGTCATCTTGGATCATTCACAAATGATCTTCCTTCAATCCAATGAACTTGGCTCTCTCTATAACATCCTCATCAGAATTTGAATTGACAAATAAATAATCATATGGATAGGAAACATGGATTTAAGGGATGTTGAATCAATGTATGTGATTTTGAATCATCCGATGTGGATCCCAATCTCTGTGTGGAAGCACAAGAAAAGGATAACTCTTGAAATTTATACCCACCTATAAAAAATGCTTCCTCATGGTATAAACCATTTTTCAAATTATTAAAAAGTAGCCAAAATACAAGGCTTTCTTTTTCTTTGATAGGTCCTCTTCAATACTCCACCATAGCTGAAAGGTGATTTCCTATTCAGATAGTTTGTCTAGTACAAGCTTTGGAAGACACAAAGGATTACCTTTGTTCCCCCAAATCATGATTACTATGAGATTTGGGTAGAGGAAATGATCCCTTTTTCTTGTCAATTGTGTTATTTTTGGAGTGATGAAGGAAAGTATCTTGTGATATTCTTCCTGAGAAAAACAAATCCTGTAAAAGGTTGATGCACAACATCACCTCTAGTTTAGTGGCATCAAAATATAACATTTGGAATTTGGATGCCAACATTTCCTTGATTACTTGTCTATCTATGAGTTTCATATCATCTCCTAATGAAAATACATCCATTGAATTGATGGTGTCCCATAATTTTGAATAGTTCTTGTACATGTTCTTAAATATGGTGGCATCAAACACTATGTCAATGAAATATGTAAAATATTTAATTGAATAAGGGTATGGTGTATTTTCCCCTCTAAATTTCTTAGATGAAGATGTCATTATAATGTATATTCCATGTGTTACTTGTAGTGTTTTTCTATGTGTTATGTATGATGTGCAATTAATTCAGCTCCAGCTTGGTCGATGTTTTACTCTCAATTTTCTTTGTAGATGGTAGCTAGGGATAATTGATACATAGGATGGTAGGAGACTTCAGATGCAAGTTTTTTTGAAATCAATAAAAAATTTCCTAAAGTAATATCTTGTATACAAAAGTCTTGAAGACAAAGACCAATTTCTTTTGGGGAAAGTGGCTGAAACAAATATATCAATAAAATAGTTTTTAAGACAAATGCCCGATAAATGTGATCATCATGGCATTTTTTTTGAAATTGGGTGCCCATAAATGCTAAAGGTGACACACACGCTTATGAAGTGTCTCATAAGAGATTTTTAGTGATCCTTATGGGGGATCATATAGTATAGAGTGCTTGGACATTAATTACAAGGAGAGTGGGGTAGATAATTGTCTATCAGTAGATAGTTTAAAGCTAAGGAAGGCTAAGGTGTGAACCTCTAGAATATAATTAGAACAACTTGTGCTAGCAGCACTTTTTTGGGGAAACAACAACAATGAAAGGGGATCAAATAACAAAGAAAGGAAAACATGCAAACAAAAGGGAAACTAACTAATTATGTATCCCCAATAATATACCTTGAAGGGCATTGTAGTACCTTCATGGCTACCTCAAAGTTATCTCCTAAGAGATACCTTTATGCATAAAGTAACCATTGAAGGTATTATAATTCCATCTAAAGTATCTTTTAAGATATATCTTGAAATACAATTATAATCATGTACATTTTGAAGGTATCTATAATGATACCCATTGAAAGTACTACAAATGCATATTTGAAAGTCTCTCCTATGAGATACCTTATACCTTACAAAAATGCATTAGGGTAAAATGTAAGGTACTAAAAATCCATTCAAGGTATCTCCTCGCAGATACCTTGAAATAAAATTCCAATCATGTGCATGTTGAAGGAATGTTAGCAAATTTTCCTGGAAATTCTCCAGAACATGCAAATTATAAGTATAGCTTGCACAAAAAGAAGTGGAAAAGAATCATAATAGAATGAGTGAATTTACACAATCTTCAATTTTATACACCACAAAAAATATAAATATAAACTAGCATGGCATTAAGAATTTTAGAAAATAAATGACATAATACAAGATAGAACAAGCTAAAACAAAATAGAGTAAATAATGTGCACTATGCATAAGTAAAATAATCTTAGGAAAATAATAACAGAGCTAGTCTATTAATCTCTATCACACATCAAAACAATATTACATTACATCAAATCACTATATATATATTTTTACATGGCTCTGTCTCTTCACATTAAAGCTTTTTGACATACAAAAAGAAAAGAGTCATGGCATTCTTATATCTATCGCTTGGCTAAAAAGGATGAAGACATCCAAAAGATCATATAGACAACAAAATGATAGCCTTTGCACATGTGCCCATCAATTATACACTTGTGATTTTATGAGGCCCTACTCTACATCTAACACTTTCTTGGCTAACTAGGTTGTGGCTTCCCAAACTACACCTTTATATCTACATTTATCTTCAATAAAATTGCTTGGAGATCCTATGGTGCAATGAACTTAGGTTCATCTATGATATGTGTAATAGTTGGTTCAACCTATGAGAATTCATGCTTGATCATTTTCTAATTATCAAGTACTTTTCATACCATGGTAAAAAAATTCATAGTGAAATTTGAATGACCATCAATTTGTGAACATCTACTTCTTTTGTGATGATAAATAAGTCTTTAGAATTTGATAGATTAAGCTGGATATCTGACACAATATCATCCAACCTGTTGCAATCCTTTGGGCTTGAATTATCATATTTTTTTTTTCAAATTATCTCATTATACCAGACCTAGAGCTTATTCATCATAGTGTCTATGGCTTCTAAAAAATATTGAAATGCATCATTCAATGTTTCCCCAGTATCTATTTGATCATTCAATATAGCTTTAGCTTTATCCACCATTTCAAACTCTGGTTTAGCAGAATCCGTGTTGCCTCCCATAAAGCATTCCTTGTGAAATATACTTAACCTAATGCACAAAAGTATCTAGTACCTATATGTATTCCTTTAGAAGTTAACAAATTCCTTCTATGTCATTGTGAATAGATTTCCCTTGGGTGTATAGTTTATGTGCACTCACCCAATCTTTTGTTAGATCAGTTAGCAACGTAGTGAGTTATTTGTCCTCAAACATTACTTGATCACTAAGGACTTATGCAACCAAAGAAATATAAGAGCCATTAATGATCTACCTAACCTCAACAATTTGATTTTGTGCTTCTGATTTATCTTTGTGAAGCAGAAAAACAATTGTTCCAATTTCAAAGCCTTTTGCGCAATGGATTTTTGGAATACATCTACTCCTTCAATTTTCTTGGACAATAGAAACTATAAGACATCTAAATACATCTCCATGGAATTGGAATCAAGCATAGTATATCTCATTCAAATAGTGGTATCTAGGAATCCCTCCATTAAATATACATCATTTGTTTCCATATCAAATTGTGAGTGCTCCAAAGATTCATATTCAATAGTCATGATAAGTACATCCTTGTGTCTCATTGTGCCCTAGACTTCACCTGATGGGCACTACTTATTATGATTAGCTATCTAAAAGATACCAAATCTTTGATTATGGTGGTTAAATTCCTCACCCAATGATGACTATGTTTTTGTGCATCATGGCCGTATTGAGCTCCCTTCCTCTGGTAGATATACAAACTATGCAGATGATGACACAAATTTTGGATATTTTTGGAAAAATTATACCACAACATCATGCTAATATTTTTCTTAACCTACAGTATCCATAATAATAGAGGGAGTGGGTTGTATAATGTCACCCAAATGATCATTACTAACCTTATTTTACACTTGGCAAGTCCATACTATTTTTAGGAAAAATAACTCCTTCTCCTCCTCCTTATCATAGAATTTTTGATTGATGTCTTCAATCATGCATTGAAGAACTTCTTGTTCATCAACCCACAACATTATGAGATCATACTCCTAAGCTATCCTTGGCACATGTGGGTTGTCTAATAAATACTTGATTTGCCTTGATCTCTTTTTAGCTGGTGGTGGTGAGGCTCTCTAAACAAGTCCTTTTCATTTGCATTTTTCTTGTTGTGGAGAAGTTATGGACTTCTTGGGTGAGGCATGTGGTTTTGCAACTATCTACAGTTGTTTTTTTATCTTATTAGCATTGTTATGTATTGAGATATATCTGCCTCCATAAATTAGCTTATGCTTTAACCATTGTGATGAAAAAGGGAATTAGAGTCATAGTTGGTGTGGAAAACTCATGTACATTTATTTGAATACCATTGTACAACTTGGCTACCAATGCATGTTGCCCAAAATATTTCATGACATCCTATGGAATTTGAGGGTGTGACCTAATCAAAGCTAGAGCCTCAAGCCACCATGTGTTAAACCACCCTAGTTTCTCAAAATATCTCCCTATCTTAGTCCAACTAACGCTTGTGAGGGTAGTAGCAAGCCAAAAGTCCATAATAACATTAACTTGGCCAAGTGGGGACTTACATTGGGTGAATCATAATAACAAAACCATAAACTGATATTGGAAATTTTGTGAGCTACCTGAAATTACCTTGTACATATTAATAGTAAGCTCAAATGAAAGAAAATCAGGATAATTAAAGTTATCATTATTTTATATCATGTGATATACAATGTCAATTACTCCTTTTGTTACCTTCTTGACCTGCTTCATTGTCTGACAAAACCTCTTTATAATACACTCTACCAGAATGCACATTGCAACATCCTCAATGTAGTCAACTGTATTTCCTCTACTTGCCTTAGTGGGAAAATTCTCCCAAACATATGGATGAATTGGTAATGTGGTGGACATGTATGACAATAAGTATTTTCCATGATTCGAGAGGCCTGTGGCTCTCACCATGGTTTGTGAATTGATCCAAATGGTGATATCTCTAGACAAATGAATATCTCCTTAGTTGTATCTACTTAATAAGGTATGAATGACCTCATCTAGTTATGTTAATGTAGGTAACTTGATTAACCTCTCTTCATCGAAACCCCAAAGTGGATGTTGAAGTGTAAGATCTCCTATTTGTGCCCCTAATTGTGTTGATAGGGCAAAGAGAATAACTTCAGCCATTTCCAAAAATTCAAAGGGATATGAGTCATTGAATTTGTTTTGTTGATGACATATCCCAATCCCCATTTCTACCTTCTCTATATCTATGAGAAGGATAAACAACTTGCTCCTATCCATGACTAAACATGTAATCTACACTATTTGATTTCTTTATTCTACCAAAATCTGGGTCTCATTTTTTTGCACAAGAGTATATCGAAAGTGGATAGTAGAATACTCTTGTTCACCAAAGTCTATAATGTTTTTGTGTTTTCATTCCCCTTCATTTTATGGCTTTTGACATCTGATTTTCTCTTGCCAACCTCTTTAAATGTACTGACTACATGCACATGAGCACTCTTCCTCATCTTTAATATTTTAGCTTTGATGGTGACATTTTTTATCTCACAAATATTTCAATTACCCCACAACACGTTTTGGAATATATGTCATTAATCCCAACTTAATCTACCTCAATAATATGCAATCTTTCAAAACACCATGTCATTAATGCTCTTGCATGACTTTTACAAGTCTTTCTACCTACTTGTCTTGTTGCCACCACTTTCTCATATATTGATTTAAAATTTGTCACAAAGAAAAGTCTTGATGGGTAGGGGTTACCATCAAATTTAACCTATGCGAGTCCCCATGGTCCAATAATTATATGTATCCTTTTAGGAGATAATAAAGAACATAGTCGCAAACTTGAAGCCAGTGCTTGGGTTCATCACATATTCATAGTGACTGAGTGCATAGGTGACCATGGACACAAAATTGAAGTCTTAGTCCCTTATGATTAAAAACACGTATCATCATGACACTCCTTAAGAAAGAAGAGAGTTCTTATTTAAAGAAAAGGTGTGCTCTTGGTCAAGGGAAGTGGGCCCTATTTTCAACGAGAATTCTAGATGCATTTCGGTGTGAGACATGCATCACCACATAGTCTTACATGAGTTTTAGCAGTCTTTCTACCATACTTGTCTTGTTACCACCACTTTCCCATACATTTATTTAAAAATACTCACAAAAAAAAGTCTTGATGGGTAGGGGTTACCATCAAATTTAACCTATCCGAGTCCCCATGGTCCAACAATTATATATATCATATTAGAGAGAATAAAGAACATAGTCACAAACTTGAAGCCAATGTTGGGGTTCATCACATATTCATAATGATTGAGTGAATAAGTGAGCATGGCCACAAACTTGAAGTCTTAGTCCCTTATGCTAAAAAACATGTATCGTCATGACGCTCCTCAAGAAAGGAGAGAGTTCTTCTTTAAAGATAAAGGTGTGACATTGGTCGAGGGAAGTGGGCCCTATTTTCAACAAGAATTCTAAATGAATTTTGGTGGAAGACATGCATCACCACAACGCTTCTTACACATCCTTAATATTTCATACATTATGTTCAATCTATCAGTATTTGGGTAAACAAGATGGAAATACTTGGCATAATCATGGAGAGTTGCTTACATAGTGAACTTGAAATATTTTTTGAGTGTTGAAATGTCATAGGTTCATAGTTGCATGCCACATGTCCTTGACTATTTAAAATTGAAGCCTTAAGCTTAATTTCATGGGTGCACTTAAAGGTATTATAAGGCACTTCAAGGTATCACCCAGTACTACCTTCAAACCTTCACGGGTACCCATATGCATGTTTGAAAGGTATCTCCTAAGTGATACCTTCAAACTTTTGGGTCCACAATAGAGGTTCAAATCACATACAAGATCCCAAAATATAAGAAGCTAATTGTTTCCCATAATTTTTCTCAAAACCCCCATTACTAAATATCAATTTGTATTGTAATAAAATGCATGGTTGAATATTAACTTATTTAGTTATTTTTATCTACATTGTTATTTCAATCCGATGCATGTTTGAAATGTATCTCCTAGGAGACCCCTTTAAATTAGGATGAAACAAGAATTTAATTATGTAGTATATGATATTAAAATCTATTATTTTTTTGGATTCACATAAACTATCATTAAAACAAATGTTGTACATTACCTTTTTCACATTTTTAGGTTTTACCATATCTCCATGCTTATGTTATGCTATAAATATACCTTTATATCCTACATACATGTATAAATCAGATTGATTTTATAAATAACCTAATTAAAACTCTTCTCATGTCTTTTGTAAATATCCAAGCTAAAAAATCATACATCAATGGATTTCCAATGTGGAGACTATGTTTTTCTCATAAATAATGGTAAGGTCGATGGTGAAAGAAGAATACACAAAGTGGTATATCCAAATGCTTAATCTCTAAAACCCAAAAATCTCACTTTCACATGCCATAATGAGGAAATACCTATTGGATGTGTAAGTGTTAAAGCGACTAAAGATTTTGATCTGACTCTACCACTTCCACTTATTACATCTTTTTTGGATAATTTGGGGCATGTAGATGATAATTTTACTCTATGGAGCACAATAATGATGCAACACATCAAATACAAGTTTTCTATAGACAATGACATGGAATAAAGACAAAATAATGTGAGTTTAGTTCTATATATATAACCATTGTAACAAGAAAACCCTTGCTTGGATTCATTTGTTCAATATATTGATGATCCTACCATATTTAAAATCCTAAGAAAAACTTTTCTTTGGAAAAGGGTATATTTTTTTCACAAATGTATAGAGCTTTCAAATGATGAAAAATTTGTTTTTGGTTTTGTTGAATTTACACAACCAGGGGAGATTTTTTGTTGCATTCTTGTCCCAATGTTAAAAAATGAATTGGGAATTTACATAACACGTGTTATACAACATTGTGAGAATTTTAGTACAGAGGTAATTGAAACATCTATCATTAGATGGCCTTCCAACAAAATAGAGGACACTGAGACTTGTAGAATAATCAATTTACCATACATGACACCAAAAGAGAAAAAAATTGGAAACATTTGGGATGTAGTGGATAATGAAGTCACTCCTTGCCTAACATTCCTAGTGTAAAGGCATCCAAAAAAAATAGCCCATGCCTATAAATACTCAAGCCAAAAAATAAGTCAACCCAATATTTTAATCGGCCAAGTGGAGTTTGATGAAAGCATATATAGTGAGATTTCAATAATGTATGTGGATAAATGTTGCACCAAAAAATGTTTTTAGTCAGGATTTTCATTTGAGATTATGAAATATGAAAAGATAAAGTTGCTTGATTCCACCACAACAGATAGGAGGCAACATGTCTTGGATGCCCTTTCTGTCTGTTTGTTTAAGAAAAATAAAAATAAAATTAGCATTGACTTTCAGGGTACATAGATCTATTTGGAAGCTTGGCTTAAAATATATGGATTGAAGAGAAGTAGATTTTTTGACATTTAAAAATGTCACAAAAATGGGGAACAAAATGCATTCCATGTAGGGAGATTTTGACAAAAGCCACATAAGAAGACAATGGTAGCTAAAGATTTTTTGGACCAATTTGTGGATGATTTTACAGATATTTCTCCATGACTAACATGCCAAGTAGATATAGATAGATCATTAGAAAATGTTTGACATCTTCCAACATCTTTCACTCAAGAATTTATGAGGCACCGCATCAATGCACAATTAGTAGATATGGAATATGAACCAATAGCCTAGCCAAAATTCAATAACATGTAGAGAAATAATATTCATGATGTGACCATTGCCATGTCTGATGACTTTGATAGGTAAAAACATGCATCTTGTTGACTCAACAGAAATGCTCTAGGTCCCTTTCTAGAGATCAAGAAGAGTGTATCAATCAAGAATTCGTGATGCACTCAAATCAAATACTTTTTTCAAGATAAATGTATTACACACATAAATAACTATAAGATCAATACCTTAAATAATGCCTCACAATCATTCATGACAAGGTGGAATGTCAAAAAAAAATTGTGTCGAGGATAGTGATAAAAATAAAGAAGTTACCGATAGAATAATAGAGTTGTCAATGTCAAGGATTATACCACATGGTCATGGTGTAGGTGAATATGGGAATTTTATTTTACCATATGTTCTTGGAGGGTCTAACTTTACTATCACCTCATTAAACAAGTGCCTCAGGGATATGGAAACAACAATGCCAGATACTTATGGATCTTTACTATATAAACCTAGAACTTCAAAATATCCATTATATGATGCACTTTTGTCTAATAACTACTACCTTAAATGTGAGAAACATAGAGAAGAAGCACAATCAATTGGTGCCTTCAAGAAACTTCATTTAGGGATATACCTTCAACTAGATAACTATTGTGGGGACAATAATAATAGGTACTTCCATCCATAATTATGTTTTAAAAATGTCAAACTTTATATGGAACTAATGTTACATTTATAAATTCATAGAATCATATTTTTTTTATAGGTATGTATTGCAATATTTATCTATCTTTATATACAAAAGTGTTTTCCTTGATGCCAAGGTCAGATTTCTCCTTGTAGGACATACCCATGGGCACATCGATGACACTTTTGGAAACTTGTCTGAATGCATAAAGAGGAAAGCTATATGGAGTGTGGCAAAGATGATGGGCACTTATAGGACGTGTGAAAATACAAGAAACTTCATGCCATATTTGATTGAAGAGATAGTGGATTTCAAAGAGTATGTTAATAGTTACTAGTTGAAGGGAAGAAATGAAATAATATGCTTGACAAAAGGGTAATACTTTCTTCTATGCATGGAACAAGGTCAACCCATTATGTGTAGCAAAAAATCTATAAGAGATAAAAATTGGTCGCCCCCAATTACATTAATGGGAATAAAAGAAAATGGTAAGCTAAATGTTCTAGAAGGTAATTCGATAAAAATATATTTCAAAGACTTTTAAAATAGAGAAATGTCTAAATATTCCATTGTTTTAAAAGATTCAGATAGAAGTAGAAAAAAGAGTGAAAAATAAATTAAATATAACTTGAATAATTATGTACATTAATTCAATGAATTTGGTTTGACTAGAAATAGTAGGTGGAAGGATCTAGCATATTACTTCCAAAACATCCATGACATAATGAAAAAATACATGTTCCA
>JARHVA010000406.1:292500-325000 GCA_037957365.1 Torreya grandis
TTTTATGCATGTAGTGGTGTTTTGTAACCTTGAGATATATTTTCATGATTCAAAATATTACCTTGAATTTTATTATGGTACCGTTTGTCACTCGTATGTTTATTTGTTATGATAAATAAATTTTATAACCTTAGCTCCAAGGGGGTTTAGTTTTGAAATTACCTTTCCAACAAGGGATCAAATGTCACTTAACATTATCAAGGATTCCAATGGGATGATGAAGATAATTTTTATGGAGCCAACTAGATCCTATGATGAGGTATGTTTTCTATATTTAATCATTACTAAATGTTTTTAAAAAATTATTTGAATTATTGAATGAAGAGAGTATAATAAATAAATTTCTATTGGTTCCTCAATTTATGACAAACTATTAGTAATAAGGATAATTATTAAAGCAATTTTTGAAGATTTAGTTGAAAATAAAATATAAAACTAGTAAGTTTACTGTGAGTTCGGCATGGTTTAAAATTTGAAACTAGTTACTCAAGTCTTAAAATGTGAGCTAAAATTTGAAATTAACAATGTATTGTAGATAATTTTTTATCACATTTTCTATATATATTTATCTATAGTATTTTTATCATAGTTTTTCCTCAAAATACTATACATAAATAAATTTAATATGAATTTGATGTCATCCTACCCATATACACCTATTTTTTCAATTGTATTTAATTTAGTGTTTATATATATGGTTGAAATTGACAATCTATCCAATCACTCAAAGTTTGTGTTGTTTAGTATTACACAATTTGTGTTTTAAATTTTATGTTAATAATAATCCCAAATTTATAATATTGTGAGTAAGAACTAGTTTTAAATTATCACTGGTATCAAAAGTTGTGTTAATGAAATAAGAAGTTAGAAGATCAATAATAGGGAGCATTGTGTTATACACCCCCTACTAACATTGATAATTTTTTGTAAGAAAAACAATGATCCTCAAACATTATCTAAAAAAACCATATAATTTAATCAAGTTTATTTTAGTTAGTATCGCATGAACTATGATAATGTTAGGGGATATCAAGTGACCCATTTATGCCATTCCTAGTATTTTGCTCTTTTAACCAACTCCTACATGATTTTTTTTGGGTGATTTGATTTGAGTATAGTCAAACACTAGCACCTCACCTTGAGAGTGAGTTCTCACTCTCACCTCACCTTGAGATTAAGTTTGCATTCTCATCTCACATCACCTTTTGATTCTTGCACACCTTGCACAAACAACACAATCTACTCAACATTGCACTAAATCATGTGATTCATGTGATCCCATGTTTCCATGTGCGAAATGAGAAATGTAATATTATGCCACTCAATTACACCGTATTTCACCATACCAGACACCAATTTCAAATCTTATTCCATGCCAACAACCTCATTCTATTTTTCCAACATTTTCTTAAATTTTCTATACATAGATTTCTTAAAAATAATGTTTATATGAAGTTAATTCTAGCATATCCATAAAGACGTATTTTCAATCACATGTAATTGGTTGTCAATATTCATTTATAATAAAAATATATTGTCTATAATATTTTATCTTATAAAATATATTATCATTTGCAGAGTAATTTTGTATAAATAATCCTTGTAAAAAAAAATCATAAGCTGTAACTTTTAGGTTTAATTAAAATGTCTACCTACTTAAAACTTTTTATTTAATCACAATTTCATTTTATTTTTTCCCTTTTGCAAACCATGTCATGCTTTATGTGATTCACTATTGCATTGATATCATATATATTTTTTGTATCATATTTTGGAATCTTTGATGCATAAATAATAGAATTTTTTTTATTGATCGTATATGATTTCATCCTCACATTTCTTATTTTATCCTCTTCCAAAAACTTGTCTTTTAGAATGACCACAAAGACGTGTTATATGGCACCCTTATTCTTATAAATAGTAGGTACTAAATCTATATTACATCTCTTGTTTTCATTGTATTATTTTGCATTACACTTTGTGTTTCATAAAATTTAATACATTTCTATAATGTTTCACATATATATTTTATAAATAGGCAATTATTATTTTTCAATCATAGTTTTATTTTCTCTATTAAAATTTTTGTATGTTAACATGATTACTATTTTGAGTAAAATGTTTTATAAGTAGCAAAAAATTTAAAAAGAGATTATATAGCACATGTAAATTAGTAAGCCATAATGTTTTTTTTTTTTTTTTTTAAGATTGATATTCATTTTTTACTGGAGCTATAATCTAGTTCTAGGGCACAAATTGGGGGCCCAATTCCTAAAAATTATTAAACCAATATAAATGGCTACCACTTGATCACTTGAAATCACTGAGTAAATTCAAATGGCCACATCCAGCCTATAAACACCCTGTGAGATTCATACTTGGGTGGGGCTGGGCACAACCAACCCCTTTACATCTCATTGGCTATTAAACTAGGATATTAACTTGAATTAAACTAATTTATTTTATGTATGTTTGGGAAGAGTATTTCCTATGTCCATTCATATTGAATGAAACTAAGTTATTAATATATTTATTTAAGACTGTTTCACTATAAGTTTTTTGTGCAACATATGTAGTATATTCGTCCCTCAATTTTTTGTTGCCAAGCTTTTATAAATATTATTTTCAAATGAATTTATTATTTAATTTAAAAAATATGAATGGGTGTATGGTATTTTTTTTAATTCAAGTTTGTTGTATGTTTGTGATTGATATATAACATAGTTTCAAAACTAGTGTGTAGGAGGAGGAGGATGAAAGTTTCAAATTTAAACTTCCTTCTTTAAGGAGACATTAAATACTACAAAATGATTTTTTTTATTTTTTTGGTTACTAACTTTTTTGCATGTTTTGAGATCAAAAAAGTAAAATACTAATAGAACTTGCATGACTGGTGTTTTTACATCCAATAATGATTATTTTATAACTAAATGCACAATTCTTAACTTATTTATCCATGAATATGTGATGATTTTATAGCCAAAGATCCTACTATGCAAAGACAACCATTGAATCATCAATAATATGAAGTTGATCTAGTTTCTAGCATGGTAAAAACATAGATAAGTCATTAATCCATGAAAAAAATGGAACCAAAGAACCTTTTGTGCACAAAAACCAGTTGAAACTTAAAGCTTAAGATAATAATGTTGGTCTTATTCTCATATTTAATTTTTTTCTATTATTTCAATGGATATTATTTCTCTATTTTATTCTATTTTTATTTTTCCTCTCTATGTCACTTCCCTCAATGCATGCCAAGGATGGTAGTGGTGGTTTCATGTACTTATAACTTAATAATTTCACAACAACATGAATTCTATTTTGATATATACCTTCCTTTTATAGGTAGATTTAGATTCAGTATGGCTAAGCTTTTTCTACTCTTATTATCTTCTTTACATCCTTAAGGATCTATCTAATTTTTTGGAGATGCATTAACTCTTTAGATGATTTGGAATTATTAATTTTAAAGTGCATGAATTTATCAAGTAAAAATGTCTATTGTGAAATCTAAGAACCCAAAGTAGACTTATTTGTTTGATTTTTTATTTCATAGTGATATTTACCTTTTATAGTTTCTTCTTTTTTGTCCATGAATACACTATCCCCACTACAAAAATCATCATAGACTCAGTGATTCATAGAAGATAATTTACAAAATCATTTCTACCTCTATTAGGTGTATTTCACATGGACGTTCATTATACAGAGGATCATATTAAGTAAAAATAAATAGAAAATAATTATCTTCATATAACTTAAATATGAATTCATAGCATTCAGATAACCCTCTTATAAATCAAATGATGCATTTATCTCTTTATGATCTTCTAATTGTATATCTAACTAAATACTAAGATTATCAAATGCATTTAAAATTACTTTTAACACTTTCACCAAAAAAATTTACCTTTTATTTCACAAAACTTTTATTGTTTACTATATAAAACCCTCTAAAGATTTTCACAATAGTTGTAAATTTGATGAAATCTTTGATACCATTTGTTGCATTCAAAAATAACTTATAAATTATAATTTTAAGATATAGACTAAAGATTCTAATAAAGTAAAAGAATGAGAGCACCTACTTCCTGAAGGGTGGATTGCACATGAAAATATGACTGTAACAAAAGAGATCTCACAAAATAGTGGTTATACCTTCTATTGATTTGATATTTTTATGAAAATATACATTCTTTAGTGTTTTATCCCTTTTGTATTCAAAAGCTATAAATACTAATAAACCCATATATATCTTATGGCTTAACTATTTAATAATTCTTGGCACCCAAATTTAACAAAATAAGAGTAATGTTAAACTCAGAACATTGGTATATGTTGCATTTAGATTCACAATTAAATGACGTGGAAATAAGGTTTTCACTAAAACCATTTTCAATCATAATGTCTTATGTGATAGAATAATTATAGTTAACAAATCCATGTACATATATAGGTCTATTATTTGATGTATATTTTGTTATCTCGTGCTCAAGAAATGTAATAGTAAGTACTTTTATTTTAGAGCTTGAAACCATGCCATTAATGTTCTCAATATCATTTTTAGGTTGTACTAATGTGGAAATATGTACATTATTATTCTTTGGAGCATCATGGTTTGGAAATGGGTTGTTAAATATTTGAAATCATTGATTTGGCATTGTAACTAATTCATTTTAGTTAGAGTTATGTCTAGCAATCTTAATTGTATTATTGTCAATTAGGTCTTGAATATTCATTCAAATCTTAAGGTAATAATATATTTATTACTTCTGATACATCATATCATAGGAAATATCAAATCTCAAGGATAATAACTATAGATACTACTTATAAATTATTTAAGTAATCATTTGTAGATAAGTATGAATCTAAAGAGTTGATATAGGTTTGTGCTTCTAAATGTTATCTTTTTTAGAGGGATTAATTCTACTTAGGCCTATGTGACATGATTTATAACCATCATATATTCATATTTATACTAATGTGATATTTGATTACTGAGAAGTATTCCAAATAGTTGAAGTTCTAGTTTCCATTGTTTAAATTATTTATGGCATGTTGAGATCTATACAAATACAATAAAACTATAGTAATTAAATATGTTTTAGTATAGTAGATTGAGATTGGGATGATTTAAATTATTGATAATTGAAGTGCAGAACTAAAATATGGATAGAGATAAGTAAATACGTTAGATTAACTTACCTAGTTCTAGAAATGATTAAGATGCAGGAATAAAGTTTAAATTTAGCATAAAATTTCCCTTGGAAAGTTGATTGTGTTTCTATAAAACATTAAGAACAAAAAAACTGCCAATTATGACTTGGGACATAATTGACCATCAATTGTGATCTAGTGTTATCGATGTTGACCTGTTTCTATTATTTTTACCCTTACTAATTTTAAGGACCTGAAACTTTATTGGCCACTTCACTAATAGTTTATGAGTAGAATATTGGTTTATCTTGATCTAACTAGAATACATAGAACTATTACGAACTAGTCTCCTTCATCATAATCCTGATTTGCCACAATTTTGAAAGAATATAAACATATGCAAGGTTAGTGACATGAGTGTCTCCTAATAGGCTCATTTGTGTCAAGATTTATTTGATTCAATACTTGAAATAGTCTATCAATATTCAAATAGGTATCAACACTTTACACAAAAATTTACCTATATTTACCTTATGAACATATGTTTCTAATCTCAATTAATCAACCATAGAATTATTTTTTCCCCCTAAGGGTTCAATCAAGCCATATTTCAAGCATGCACCACATAAAAATTAAAATTTGGCTGAAAATAATGATGGGTGGACTATTATTATGAACAAGAAATCCTTTTTTGAGAGTAACAACCCTAATCCAGCTAGTCCTCATGTAGTGCTCATACCACATGGCGATCGCAAAATCCACTTCATAATAATGACAACTCAACTTGGGAAGATAATGAGACTAAATTTCATTCATTTTCATTAGGTGATTTTTTATTGTGACACCAACAATCATTATTGATTAAAAAAAACCATATGGGGTTTAAAGGAATAATTTGAGGATAGACAAGTACAAATGAACATTTATTATTCTTCTTAATGAATATTTTCTCATTGAATGGAAGAGGTCTCAAAGAATCCTCTCATAAATTATTTGTTTGATCCATTTTTTAATGGTTGGGTCCTATATATTCTATATGTTTTGAATAAGCTAAATTTTATGGGATTCTTCTTAGACTTCCTTTAGAAGTGTTTAGTTTAACACAACACAATTTTCCACTTTGTATGAGGGTGGACATGGCATTAAAAATAATTTAATTTTCCCAAAGTTTTTTCTATTAATTTTTTCTTTGAGAGAAGACCCACCACATCAGATTATCTAGGGGATCCTTGATATATAAGGCCATTCTTTATGGATTGCTAGTGTTTATACCTTTAATGATGACACTAACATAATGATGTTATGGCATGTATTAGATGATAATATATATTTTTCCACCTAGATGATTTATGGTGAATTTAATATGATTGAATTCATTGAAAATAAATAAGGTACTTTTTTTACATAGTGGTGTGTGGGAAGATTTGAAGCTTGATTACTCTCAAAACTATTGAGACTTGTCAGACCCTCTTTTTGGCGATGCTCTTGAAGTTACAAACCATTGTTTACTTGGTCTAACTTCTAGTCAGTCACCAATCATATTCTAAAATTACTAGATTGTGAAATGATTTTTGAGAAAATTTTTTCTCCTTTTTTATTTATAATGGAAAAGATATGACTATTCACTTTGAACTTATCCTTTTCAACCATAGTCCATCACATTTCAATTGGAATAGGTAAGGAGCTACCATAAATTTCTTCGTAATCAATTCTTCTTAAATACATCACTCAACCAAAAGAGTACAATTATACTATTTTTAAATGTGTTGAATTTGGTGATATGCCCATCATACACTACAATTTTTGTTAACTAGTTTGATGATGCTATCAACCATATTCCCTCTTTCTTTTTCCACTACGACAAACAAGTTTCATAGGTTCAAAATTATGTCAATGGTGTTATTTCACAAGAATGCCAAGAGGGATTCTTCATTGCTTTAAGAAACTCCTCTTTGATAACTATTTTTAGACCAATGCATCCAAGCTAAAGCACAAGCATAAAATCATAGAAATCCACGCAACTAGATAAGTTCAAATATGGGTATAATTTTATTGTCTCAAAATTGGCGATCTTGATTTTAAATATTATTAAAAATATCTCAGGGCTAAGCAAACCAAATATCAATGGTATCAAAACATTATACAATCACCTTACTAGTTTTTCAGGTATCTCATGTATAAATTGGTATTGCATATATTATGAATAAATTTCGATACCCACATGTAGTTGAAAGTGCTCCCAACATCTAGCCATTCGTTGAGATGGGTTGTGTTACCAGAAACACAACCAATATTTGGAGATTCATGTTAAAATAGTTGAACTAACATGTGTTTCAATAGCTATCATGCCATTTCTTAATCTAGGTGTGCAACATTTCCCTTCAGTCTGCTTGCCGTTTTGAACTAATTTAAGGCTTCAATGATATTTTTTTTTTTCAAAACTTTCCATTATAAAATATTTATTTATTTATTTTTTGAATATCTTTAGTAATTTTTTTTAAATGTTTTAGATTGTTTCCCAATATAAAGCTAAGGTTATGTTAGATAGCAATATTTATTTATTATGTAATTTTAGAAGTTTTAATGCTTTTATATATTTATTTTTATATTTTATTTTAATAGAGAAATAATAGTTAGAATTTAAGGAAGGATTTAAATTTTTTTAAATTTAATTTTCATCATCTTCATTACCATAGTATTAGAATTTTTATATTAATTTTTTACCATTAATCATATTTTTTACTTACAATTTTTTAATAGTCATTTCTTACTATGTATCTGTTGTCATTGTAGTTTCTCATTTCTCATTTCTAGTTTTTGGGAGCATAAAAAATGGGTGTTACTAGTGGTTCACCTCACCAATGACTCATTTAAGAGGCACACTATGCCAAGACCTCAGACACTTGAGTGCGATAAAGAATCTAGCCACATTGCAATCAAAACTCTTCTAGATGTACATGCACATAGACATGAAATGCCACATCAAGTCTTGCATTCTTTGTTGCATCACCAAGCCCACAAATAAGACTTTAGGACTTTACATGCCTCTATCGATTCCATCCAAACCATGGGAATCTATGAGCATGGATTTCATGAATGGATCACCTACGATGAGATGCAAACATGATGTTGTGTTCTTTGTAGTCAATAGGCTTTCCAAGATGGCTAGCATGGTCGCTTACAATAAATACATTGATGTAGATGGTACTATGCAAGCCTTATTCAACCATATTTGGGTTCACTTTGGGCTTTCAACATCCATAATTTTAGATGAAGATCTGTGATTTATAATTCATTTTTGGTAAACATTGTGGGACTTGATGGGTATGCAGTTAGATTAATCTATGAATTTTCACCTATAGATAGATGGATAAACTATAGTTTACAATCACACACTTGTTCATCTTATGTGAATGTACAACCATGCACAAGATCTCACTTGGGATGACAATCTCTTGTACATTCAACATGCCTGTGATAGAGCCCTACACAATTCCATGGGACACAATCTCTTCCAAACATGTCTTGTGTTTAACCTTTGACACCTATAGGCATCTCCTAATGCACACCACCTGGCATTAATTCATACACATAAGAAGGGAAAGAGGGATAAGTCTATAAATTTGTATGTCACATATAATCTATTCATCAACAAACTTAATAGATTCTCTCTCACACAAAATAAAATTACAAGGATCACCATCATGCACATTGCACACCTCATGCATTTTAGGTTTGTAATAAAATTTTGTTGCACCTTCAAAAGGAGAAATTCAAAGTTCTACATAAGAAGATCAATCCTACATGTTATGGTCCTTACAATGTTATGCTTGTAGCTAGTGAGAATGCATTCTTTCTTAATCTACCTCTGTAATTAGGCATGCACCCAATATTTAGTGTGCAACTTCTCACCCCTTACACTCTACCACTTATTGAGCCAATAGTAGCACAACATCCTTTTGGTGTGGATCCCAAAAACTTATGCCTAACAGTGAAGGACTAGATCATCAAAGTAATAGACATATTCACCCACCATGACACACATCAAATTTTATGAGTGGTAAAGGTTAGATAATATGTTGATCAAGCCAATTGGTACAACTCTCAATAAATTCAAGTGCAATTTTATTATCCATGCACTAATGAAATGGATATCATTTCTCCCTAATAAAAGGTGAAAGATCTATGTGTAGTACATATGCAGTAAAATAAGATTTACACTTGGTTTTATGTGTATAGATCACACCTTATATGAAATCTTGTGCACTCCTCTACACAAAACTACTTAAATCATATGCATAAGTCCCACACTACTTCACAAACTTATGCACTCAGATCACCCTTGATCACATCTTGCACACTGCTCAACTCGTAGTCCTATGCACCTCACTGGAACTCATTTGCAAACTCAAGTTCCCACACTTGTCTTCACTTCATCACATTCACATGTTAACTTAATCTAATTGTGTGGCTTCTTAGGTGGAACTTTCTAGTTAGGAATATTTAAGTTGGACCATTAGTCTCCACCAACTTGGAAGCTCAATCCTCACTAGGAAGGAAGGTGAAATGAGTTATAAATAACTTATTTTTAACTAAAAATAGTTATAACTACTATTTTATTATTATTTTATATAGATATGTAATATATGAATCTAAAGAAGGGTGGATGAACTACATAGTCATAACATATATAGCATGTTATGTGTATCTACTCTTTAACACACTTATTATAACATATTGTACCTCTTTTCCCTATTCTTTAATATTGAATAGTAATTACATTTCTTGAAAGTCAATACTTCCACTCCATTGAGTGTGTATTTATTTTTATTTCTAAATAGATTTTTGCACATTCATTATGCACAACCAAACTCAGTTGTCCCCACACTCTTAGTCTTGGGCCCCATGGTGTGGATAAGAGTCAATTTTCCTTGCCTCTAGGAAAGTTTAACAAGTGATGGAGTTTTATTTCCCCTATCTAAACGTGGATTTCCAGAATTAATAGGATATTGAATGATAATCTAGAACCCAAAATTATTCACTTTCGATGGTGTTTTATTCACCAAGGCCTCCCTTCTTAGGAACATTTCAAGCACATTAGGATACTTAATCTAAAATTTCCTACTTGTTCCAAACATAAATATTTTAAACACTTATTCTAGACTTACTTGGGAGCTTATAAATATTTGTAATGGATTTAAATTTTATCTTGCCCTTATCACCTATAACTTATAAATTTGAGAATGTCTTTCTATGGGGACAATTCCTAGTGGTTGACATACATTTCTTTTCAATGGAATTTTTTCAAATATAATATTTAATTTTAACTATGGAAGTCTATAAGTTCAAATATATATTACAATGAATAACTCCCCCATCAATTTTTTGTTATCGATAATGTTCTTATTATCTCTAAAGTATTTATATGGATCCAAGCCTATGTGAATTCCAACATCTCTAGGAGATGCTCAACCACTAGGAGAGTGCTCACTATATTATGAGTTGAGTTCCTCCAGACTAGCAATTACATAGCACCCATCCATTGGTGCCCATATGTAAACAAATTCACTATCATAGTTGTTTCTCCACCCCTCCTCCTAAATAGAGAAGATGAATCATGCCACTTCACAAAAAAATATTTCATTGGCCCATTATACCTCACTTATGCATGGTGATGATTAGGCGGTATTCTACATGCCTCTACCTCTTAGTTTTGGAATTCTTATTTCATTGCCTCTTTCTAAAACCATGTAGGGTGGGTGGGTGGTTCTTAATCCTCTCTTGAAGAATCCATGTTCTTGGGTTGTCTAAGCTTCCAAAGATGATCTACCTCTACCACCATTTGGTGTTGCTACCTGTGTTTGATATTCCCACTTACTTTAGTGATATGATATTTTGATCTTACCATTGTATAATCACGTTTATCTGAAATTCAAATATATTACTATTATTTTGCCCAAAGTTCAAAGTAATGCTATAAGGGATTGTTTATTAGGATATGGTTTGGTGAGACAACCTAGTGACTAATGAAAAAGACTAATGGTAGATCACATTTAAAAATTGAGTATGCAAAACATAAACCAATAGACCTTAAGCACTCCACAAAGGAAATAATTTATGAGGTTCTTTAGGCTCTCTTCTACTCCTCTTGCTCATGGAGGAAGTTTCAATCTCATCCTCCCCTTCCCATCCCCATATATATAGAAGTCCCCAGAAGACTTGGTTGTCTTGTAATCTTCATGGATGATGATCGAACCCTTTCCACACTCTTCAGGCAGTAACACAAAGCTCAACACATCAATATCCAAAACCAGATCCTTTTTTTCATCGAGATAACCAAGTGTATTAAACATTAAAATGGGAAACTAGATGACATAAGCAATGAAAACCACACACCAAGGACATTGATGATTGTATGTTTCTTTTTTTTCTTGTTGCAACTATCATATCATAGATTTGTAACCAAATCTGTAGCTAGTGTTAATTGATTTGGTCTACCCTCTCACTCTCAGTATTTTAGGCATCCCAATATAAAAACTCTCATTCAATCCATGAATAAGGGAAGGAGAATAAATGGAATGTTATGGTCTCAAGATATGCACCAAATGGTTTATCTAAATGGGATTTAAGGCTTTTGAATGAAATGTGTTGAGTAGATCTAATATCTAGGAGTGACAAGGTTGCAAGATTATTTTCTTAGAATAAAATGCATGAAGGAATGGTCTATCTCTTTTATTTCTATTTAATATTTCATGCCTCATGAGCATACAATCTAAGGAAACATAAGTTGTAGACCTTTCACGCTCTGGGAGCTTAACAAATGAAGAAGTTGTAGACATGATGTGCAGTGTATAAAAATAGAAAGGGAGTTGCCTTTGCCACCTATGGTAGAGGAAAGATTTGAAGAGGCCCTGCCTTTACCACCTATAAGAGATCAAATATTTGTCTAAGACCTACCTTTTCCACCTATTACAAAAGATAGATTTGAAAAGGTGATGCCTTCTCCCCCAATGGTGGAGGAAAGATTTGGGAAGGTGTTCTATTTATGTGGATATAATGGAGAGAATGAGGATGATTTAACATTTTCTATCAAAGAGGAGGAAGTGATTTCATTGTCACTTGTTACCTTGCATGGAGAATAGGTTAATTTATTAGGAGGAGAGGAGGCATTATCTAATGAAATAATGATGCCTTCTCTTATGCTAATAAAATTTTAGAAATACATATAATGTCATTTTGATTAGTATACATAGGCCACATCATCTGCAAAACTCCCAAAATCATGCTTTCATCATAGAATTCCATCTATAGTAAATCATGCAGGCACCCACATATGTAAGGGAAAGAAGTTGATTCAACATCTTGAGCCCTTAGAGGTATTCATAGAGGTGAGTGTTGGAAGAATCTTAAGAAAGTCCCCAAGATGTTTCCACTTGGCAGAATTATGAATTGCTTATAACCTTCTCTGTACTTCACCATGTGGCATGATCATGTTGAATCTAGATATCCAAGTTGCTTGGATTATCTACGACTTATTTTGGACCCTAAATGCATGTGATGTCACCACGTGGCATCATCCCAAGCCTTCAAGTCTCATAGTATTTTGGGATAACTACTTACTCCCCAACAAGATTGGTTTACTTTTTTATTGAAAGGCACATGGAACCTCTACTTCTGATTTGTCTTCAGGACATGGACCACTTCAGTCATCATGGGTCTTTACAGAGGTCAAGCCATCTGGGATACCTAGTGCCCACCATTGATTATAATACATGTCAAAGTAGACAATTCAATATGTGTTCTATGAGTATCTTAACAAATGTTTATGGTGTGGCATTTAGGGATTAATGTATTTATGCAGGGCCATTACAATTCTTCGTACAAATATGTATGGTTTGCCTTCCTTTTTCCTATAGTCATGGTATGTTTTTCATAATTACACTTTATATATGTATGTATGTATATGTATATTAAATTTTTGGCATTTTTTTGGGTAAGTATTTGCTTTTCATTTCTAGAGTAAATTTCCATTTTAAGTGTATAATGTAGACAGCCCTTAGTTCTTTATAATTAAACCTACAAACCCTTATTTCCACCTAGGACTTATCTCTAATTGACCACCTTTTCTCTCAACTAGTGATTTGAGATTATTTAGTGGGATATAGTTTAGTGAGACAACCTAGTGCCTAGTGTAAAGGAATAATGTTGAATCATATTCAAAGGTTGAGGATGCAAATCATATAAAACTAATGGACCTCAATCACTCCACAAAGGCAATAATTTATGAGGTTCTTTAGGCTCTTTTTTGCTCCTTCTACTTATGGGAGATGTTTCAATCTCATCCTCCCCTTCCCAGTCCCCATACATATAAAAATTCCCTGACCTAATTGTCATTGAATCCTAATGACTATTGTTCAAACGCTTTCCACTCTCTAGGTGGCAACATGGAGCTGAACACATCATTGTCCACAACTAGATACTTTTTCGCATCAAAGTAGCCATGTGTATTAAATCAATGAAAACCACACACCATGGACACTTATGAGTGTATTTTTCCTTTTTCCTTTTTTTAGTTATCCCACCATGAATCCATAAACATCTCTAAAATTGGTGTACATTGATTTGGGCTACCTTCTCACTCTCAATATTTTAGTTGAACTAATAAAAAAGCTCTCGTTCAATACATGACTAAGGGAAGGAGAATAAATAGAATCATATGGTCTCAAGGTATGAACTAAATGGTTTTTTTACATAGGATTTAAGGCTATTAAATTAAATGTGTCAAGTAGATGTAAGATCTTAGAGTGCCAAGGTTGTAGGATTATTGTTCTAGAGTAATATGCATGAAAGAACAATCTATCTCTTCTATTTCTTTTCAAGATTTCATGTCTCATGAGTATAACATCTAAGGAAGTAGAAGTTGTAGACCTTTCATGCCCCAAGACATTAACATGTGAGGAAGTTGTAGACATGACATGCAGTCTATAAAAATAGAGAAGGATATACCCTTTCCACCTATGGTAGAAGCAAGATTTGTGGAAGCCCTACTTCTACTACCTATGAGAGAGGAAAGATTTGTTAAAGGCCTACCCTTTCCACCTATTGTAGACTATAGATTCATGAATGCAATGCCTTTTCCCCTCATGGTAGAGGAAATATTTGGGAAGGTTGCCTATCTATGTGGACTTAATAGAAATAATGTGGATGATCTGACATTTTTTATCAGAGATGAGGAAGTTATTTAGCTGTAACCTGTTGCCTCACATAGGGAACAAGTTGATTTATTAGGAAAAGAGGAGATGACATCATCTAATGAAATAATGAGGTCTCCTCCACCACCAACAACCTTTTATAAATACATAGAATGGACTTCTAATCGGCATACATAGGTCACGTCATCAACGAAACTCCTAGAGTCATACTTTCCACCATAGAAATCACTCTGTAACTAAATCATGAAGGCACCTATAGTTGCATGTAAAATAAGTCAATACAACATTGTGTGCCCTTAAAGGCCTCCATAGAGGTTAGCCCTAATAGCATCCTAAGAAGGTCCCTTAGATGCAACGACTTGGTAGCATTGTGAATTGCTTATATCCTTTTCTACACTTCGTGATGAGGCATGATTGTGTTGAAGTTAGACCTTCAACCTACTTGGATCATTTACTACTTCCTTTAGGCTTTGAATACATGAGATGTCACCACATGGTGTCATTCCATGCCTTTAAGTCTCATAGTCTTTGGGGATCACTACTTTCTCCCTTGGAGGGTCATGTTGTCATTGATTGAAAGGCATGTGGCACTTCCACATCTGATCTATCTTCAAGACTTATACCATCACAATCATCTTGGGTCTCTTTAAAGGCTAGGTCATTTGGGACACCTAATTCCCAACATAAATTTCAATATTATGATGTGGGCACCCATAATGCTTGATTATCAAACCCACCAAACCTCCTCACCACCTAGGATTGATAGCAAATTGACCACCTTTTCTCTCAACTAGTGAATCCTCTACCACAACATTCACATAATATCATGAATGATGCCCCCTTATGTACCCATGTGGCATGCACTTTGCAAAAGCTTTGGTACTCACTTCTACCACAATAAAAACAACAAGATAAACTCCATAACCTCAATATATTACCGCTATATTAGCATCATTATGGAATGTGTATGATATGGCCCCTTTGGTGTATGATAGCACATGAAATTTGAGATGTGTGTGTGCGCGCGAGTGCGTGCACACGCGTGCATGTGTGTGTGTGATATTTTTATATATTAATTATTAATTATTATATAAATATTATATATAATATATATTATAATATTTTTTTATATCAAACATTAATTATATAATATATATGCATATTATATATATTATATAATATATAAATCTTATATGATATATATAAATATTATATTATATTATATTATATTATATTATATGTATTTTACTATTTTTGTATTATCTAGACATGTAACTATGTTTACATGCAACACACACACACACACACACACACACACATATGGCTGTGTGTGTATAATATATTTATTTATTTATTAATTATTATATAAATATTATATATAATATATATTATAATGTTTTTATATATCAAACATTACTTATATAATATATATGAATATTATATATATTATATAATATATAAATCTTATCTTATATAATATATATAAATATTATATTATATGTATTCTACTATTTTTTTATTATCTAGACATGTAGCTATGTTTACATGAAACATATTTATCTTGTAAGGACATGTAGTTAATAAAATTAAGTAATGGGATCCACTGAAACTGAGCTTCTAAGAGGATTTATTGTATAAATTAAAGTGACTGCATTTTCTGGAGAGTCTACAATAGGAAAGGAAAACATTGAAATAGATTCTGGAGATGATGCAAGTAGAAAGGGTTTAACATTCTAGTCCAAATCAATCTAGTCACAAGGATGAGGATGATCAAATGCAAAAGGAAGCCACCATAGTTGTTAAATTACCTATGATGGACCTGTAAAATCTCACCAGGAAAGTGTAGGAGCTATAAGAAAAGTGTCATCCAAGAAGCTTAACAATGTAAAGGAACCATCTTCTCCATCTAATATAGTTATTATAAATCCCATAAATGTATACTCCAACACAATACAAATCCCATTAATATAATCATAATTTCATCCAAAGAGAAAGTTTAAATAAGAAAATCTTGTTAAGAGCACCGAATCGAAGAAGAAGAGCAAAAGGTTGAGAAAATATGAATTGGTCAAATCGGTAGATGATGGACAATCCAATAATAATAATAGCATTAATAATCCTTAAGGGAATTTTCAAATCCTAAAGCAAGGGACTCATAATGGAGTTGTGCAGAAAAAAAAGCATAAGAAGAAGCATTCCAAGTCACAGAGTCCTCCTATTTTGCAAGAACTCAAGAGGAGAAGGAACGAATTTTTTTCAAAAGCCAAATCAAGATAAGACTACGCATAGATCTATGATTTAATTTTTATAGGGGTTATTTTTAGGTCAAAATGGGTGGCCCTCTCCCCTTGTCTATTCTCCTTGGTGAATCTTTCACTAACCCATTCAAAAAAAGAATGAAAACCTCAAAATATATTGAAATTCTAGAAAATAATTACTAAAGAATCTACAATGATTTTCAAAAACTTTAAATACTTATGAAAATTAGGATATAACTATAAAATAATTTTTGTCAATTTTCTAAATACTACAATATATGATACTCTGCCACAAAAGATGTAACTGCTTAAACCTATATGCAAAAACAAAAAAATATATATTATTTTTTCAAACTCAATTACAGTAGACTTATACAACTTATTAAAGCTCAAATATATTACTTAGAGTTGTTAAACACAAATTTTATCTTACTTAAGATAATGGGTCATCTTTGTACCCTTACCCAAGGTTTCACCCTAAACATCCCTAGTTATAGTAATCAATCCACCTACCTCAACACCATGAAGAGGGTAGAGTCTTACCCAACCTTTTAGTGAATTTTACAAAGAATGACATTATGAAACAATATCAACAAGTGGTAGTCGATGGACATACCTTTCATCATGAGTGTACATGTGAGGAAACTATAGACACGATGTGTGGTCTATTAAAATAGAAAAGGATCTTCCTTTGCCACTTATGATGGAATTAAGATTTGTGAAATCCCTACCTCTACTACCTATGAGAGAGGAAAGATTTATTGATGTCCTACATTTTCCACCTATTGTATAAGATAGAATCATGAATGTAATGCCTTTACCCATCATGGCGAAGGAAATATTTGGGAAGATTTCCTATCTATGTGGACTTAATGGAGAGAATGTGGATGCTCTGACATTTTTTTTCAAAGAGGACAAAGTTATTTGGATGCGTCATGTTGCCTCACATGCGGAAAAGGTTAATTTATTAGGAGGAGAGGAGGTGGCATCATCTAATAAATAAATGAGGCCTCTTCCTCTACCAACAGCCTTTTAGAAATACATAGAATGGAATTTTGATCGATGTACATAGGCCATGTCATCAACGGAAATCCTAGAGTCACATTTTCCACCATAAAATTTAATTTGCAAGTGAATCATGAAAGCACCTATAGTTGTATGGGAAAGAAGTCAATGCAGCATTATGGGCCCTTAAAGGTCTCCATAGAGGTGAACCTTGATAGCATCCTAGGAAGGTCCCTTGGATGCTACCACTTGATACCATCATGAATTACTTATAGCCTTTTCTACACTTCACGACGTGGCATGATTATGTTGAAGTCAAGCCTCTAACCTACGTGGATTATTTACTACTATATCTGGGCTTTGAATGGACAAGATGTCACCATGTGGTGGCATTCCAGACCTTTGATCTTCATACTCTTTAGGGGTAACTACTTTTTCCCTCGGAGGGTCATGTTACCATTGATTAAAAGGCATGTGGCACCTTTGCATCTTATCTGTCTTTGGGACTTAGACCATCATGATCATTGTGGGTCTCTATAAAGGCTAGGTCATTTGGGACACCTAGTGCCCAACATAAATTGTAATATGTATAATGTGGACACCCCTTAATGCTTGATTATTAAACCTACTAATCCTTCTCACCACCTAGAATTGATTTTCAATTGACCACCTTTTCTCTCAATTAGTGAATCCTTTGCCACAACATTCACATTATATCATGGATGATTGCCCCTTATGCACTCAGGTGGCATGCACTTTTCAAAAGCTTTGGTACTCACTTCTAGTGCAATAAAAACAATAAGATAAACTCTATAACCTCAATGTATTATCCCTACATTAATGCATTATGGAGTGTGTATGATATGGCCCCTTTGTGTATGATATTGCATGAAATTTGATGTACCAATAAATCTGTATGTGTGTGTAATATTTTTATATATTAAACATTAATTATTATATAAATATCATATATAAAATATATTATAATATTTTTGTATATTAAGCATTAACTGTATAATAAATAAGAATATTATGTATATTATATAATATATAAATCTTTTCTTGTATAATATATATAAATATAATATTATATATATTCTAACATTTTTTTAATTGTCTAGACATGTAACTAACATATTTCTTGTAATATCCCCTTCAAATAGGGAATATATATAGACAAAAGATTTGAATTGCTTTTCTGATTATTCTAAAATTTTGTATGAAATAAGAACAAATTGTGATTTTTGCAAAATATCTTCAAATAAATAAATCAACCACAATATAATCTCTCAATAGAAAATCAAAGATCTTATCACTTGTTCAGATGATTACAATTACAGTATTCTCTCATGCATATAAAATAATATTAAAATACGGTCTTAAAAACTTGATTATCTTCCAACAATCTAAAAAATACCCTGAATCTGTGCATCTCGACCTGCTGTGTCAAAAACACAGTCGCTGATGTCAGTTATACTGCCATCATCAGTCAACTGGGGTCGTTAACCTGTCGACGTCGGTGATTGGTCGGCCAATGTCGGTCACTGTGGATTTCTGCCCACCGATGTCGGTCTCTGTGCGAATCTATACAGATCTGTACAGACTTCGTACAACCACTAATTAAGCACATCCTATCTATTTCAACCCATGATCTGAAGATATATGGCTCTAATACAGAAAAAGCTTTATCTGTATAATTTATTGAATCAAACTTAATAAAATAAATACCTGGAATACTGTGATAACCTCTGTGTGAAGTTATCTCTCAAACCTATAAACCTCTATGATAACTTCTGTATGAAGCTATCTCTCAATTTGGCAATAGATCAGCTGATATCTCACAACCTCTGAATCACACACAATGAAGAGTGGACGTTCTTCACTACAAATGGAATCCTAGAACCCTTGGCTCAGTCTTCACAAAAGAATTCTTCAA
The DNA here is from genome assembly GCA_037957365.1 of Torreya grandis. Lineage (NCBI taxonomy): Eukaryota > Viridiplantae > Streptophyta > Pinopsida > Cupressales > Taxaceae > Torreya > Torreya grandis. The sequence goes on from JARHVA010000406.1 coordinate 312,075, forward strand.
TATCAAAATCAATAATCAATGCATAATACAATAATGGCCTCCATGAGAAACCCTTATACCCTCAAAAAGATGTGCTTGCCCTAATTAGGGTTTTCTTAAATTAGAATTAGGGTTTCTAATTAAAAAATAGGTCAAATAATTAATATTTGATTAAATCAATCAAATATTAATATCTCCCTCAATATATGTCCGATCCTTAAACCGACTGAAGCTAGTGAATCAGGGAGTGATTCTGCACATAACCATACCAAAATAAGGGTGCTTTGCTGCATGTCAAAATACCCCTAAACAATAGGAGCTTAGGCAAATGCATCTAAAAGATCCTGAATGAAAGCCAACTATAGGAATTCTGCTAATCGAAGCCAAGCCAAGCTCCATCCTAACCCTCTGTCCATCTTATCAGCCTACAAAGGTCGCATAATAGGCTAATCATCAAGTCTATCGATGTCCACTAAAAAAGGGGACATGACAATCCACCCCTCCTAAAATTGCTTGTCCCCAAGCAATCTCAGAACAACAAACCAATCAATCCACCTGGATCCCATATGTAGTTATGATCTACACTACTGTTAATCAATGTCAGATCCTAGAATATCCTTAGAAATATAACCAAGAGAAATCTAAAATCAAACTAGTGAATGCAACTCAACCAAACTCTAAAAGCACAACTGTCATAGTTAGGAACCCATGAGAAACAAACGCTTGAAGTATCATAACCCAAGTAGAATGGACAACTCAAACTGCAAATTCCATCTGCAAAAGATGGTGCCAATCCATCCCATAACTTATCCCTCTATAAAGGTGGCACAACCAACTGTACCACACTATCATCTGTGTGAGAAGAATCAATTTAGAGACTCAAATCCACTAGTATCCCAAACTCATCAGGACCAGGTACTCCTAAATCTTGAACATGTGTGTTAGCACCAACAACATGTTCCTCAGCTACAACTATAGGAATGTACTCACCAACAACACTCAATGTACTAACCTCTGAGTATACCTCCACACTCTGAATGCCAGCATCGGACTCATCCTCATCTAACTCTAAAGAATCTATTGCTGAAACTATCTCATCATCACAATCTCTAGCTCCCTCATCCTCTGCAACTAATTGAGAGTCTAAATCCCCATGACTAAGCTCATCCACATGTCTCTCAGAATCTTGGTGAGCCACCTTCATTGCCTCTACCTTAAGCTCTGAAGCCTCTGCCTCTAACTCCTCAAAACTATCTCACTGTTTGAAATCTTCTAATTTCGAATCCTCACAATATGCCCATATTACATGATATGCCTTGCCCTTAGGCCTCAAATGACAATTGTGATTGGCATCATATGGACATTTGCAGTATAAGTAAAGTTTTTTCCTGGACCCTTTAACAACGGATGCAACATATCGTGTTAATTTGTTTTTGAATGTATGGTCTGAAAGGATTTCATCCATCCTCCTCTGGGTTTCAACCAACTAGTTCAAACTTTGTTTTAGCATCTTCATATCCTTTTTCCACTATTTCTGAGTACTGGAAGACATCATGGATACTTTGCTGATTCAATCTACCCAAATTACCCAAACTACCCAACAGGATGGCAGGAATTTAGCTCTGGTCTACCCAAACTACCCAACAGGATGGCAAGAATTTGGTTCTGATACCACTGTAATAGCCCCTTCAAATAGGGAATATATATAGATAAAAGCTCGAAATTGCTTTTTTGATTATTTAGAAATTTTGTATGAAATAAGAACAAATTGCGATTTTTGCAAAATATCTTCAAATAAATAAATCAACCACAATATAATCTCTCAATAGCAAATCAAAGATCTTATCACTTGTTCAGATGATTACAATTACAGTCTTCTCTCATGTATATAAAATAATATTAAAATACGGTCTTAAAACCCTGATTATCTTCCAAAAATCTAAAAAATACCCTGAATCTGTGCGTCTCAACCTGCTGTGTCAAAAACACAATCGCTGATGTCGGTTATACTGCCGTCATCGATCGATTGGGGTCATTAACCTGTCGACGTCGGTGATTGGTCGGCCGATGTCGGTCACTTTGGATTTCCGCCAGCCGATGTCGATCTCTGTGTGAATCTGTATGGATCTGTACGGACTTCATATGGCCGCCAATTAAGTACACCCTATTTGTTTCAACTCGTGATCTAAAGATAATGGCTCTAATACAAAAAAAGCTTTATCTATATAATTTATTGAATCAAACTTAATAAAATAAATACCTGGAATACTGTGATAACCTCTGTGTGAAGTTATCTCTCAAACCTGTAAACCTCTATGATAACTTTTGTATGAAGCTATCTCTCAATTTGGCAATAGATCAGCTGATATCTCACAGCCTCTGAATCGCACACAATGAAGAGTGGACATTCTTCACTGCAAATGGAATCCTGGAACCCTTGGCTTAGTCTTCACAGAAGAATTCTTCAATATCAAAATCAATAATCAATGCATAATACAATAATGGCCTCCATGAGAAACCCTTATACCCTCAAAAAGATGTGCTTGCCCTAATTAGGGTTTTCTTAAATTAGAATTAGGGTTTCTAATTAAAAAATAGGTCAAATAATTAATATTTGATTAAATTAATCAAATATTAATATCTCCTTCAATATATGTCCGATCCTCGAACCGACTGAAGCTGGTGAATCAGGGAGTGATTTTGCACATAACCATACCAAAATAAGGGTGCTCTGTTGCATGTCAAAATACCCCTAAATAATAGGAGCTCAGGCAAATGTGTCTGAAAGATCCTGAATGAAAGCCAACTGTAGGAATCTTGCTAATTGAAGCCAAGCCAAGCTCCATCCTGACCCTCTATCCATCCTATCAGCCTACGAAGGTCGCATAATAGGCTAATCATCAAGTCTATTGATGTCCACTAAAAAAGGGGACATGACATTTCTCTTGTAATGACATGTAGTTAAGCAAATGAAGCAACATGATCCACCGAAACTGAGCATCTAGGAGTTGTCATAGAAATTAAAGCGAGTGCATTCTGTGGAGAGTCTACAACATGAAATTAAAACATTGAAATGGACTCTGGAGAAGATGCATGTAAAAGGGGTTTAGCATTTTGGATGAGGATGATCAGATGCATAAGGAAACCACCATAGTTGTTAGCTTACTTATGTTGGAGGTGCAAAAGCCTGCTAGGAAAGTGTAGGAGCTATAATAAAAATGTCGTCCACGAAGCTCAACAATATAAAAGAACCATCTTCTCCATCTGATATAGTTATTATAAATCCAATCAATGTAGACTCCATCATAATCCATAGCCCATTTATTCAGATTTGCATCCAAAGATAAAGTTTAAATAATGAAATCTGGTCAAGAGCACTGAATCGAAGAATAAGAGCAAAAAGTTGAGAAAATTTGAATTGGTCAAAGCGGCAGATGACGGACAATCCAATGAGAAGAATAGCATTAATAATCCTGAAGGGACTTTTCAATGCCCAAAGCAAGTGAGTCATAGGGCCCTCTTGTTTTGCAGGAGATTAAGAGGAGAAGGAGCGAAAAAAATTCAAAAGCCAACTCAAGATAAGGGTAAGCATATATCTATGATTTATTTTGTATAGGAAGTTTGTCCAGGGGTTCTTGTTTGGTCAAACTGGGTGGCCCGCTCCCCTTGCCTGTTCTCCTGGATGAATCCTTCACTGACCCGTTCAAAAAAAAATGAAAACCCCAAAATATAATGAAAGTCTAGAAAAGAATTACTAAATAATCTACAACAATTTTCCAAAATTTTAAATATATAGAAAATCTAGAAGAGAACTACAAGAGATTTTATGTCGATTTTCCAAATACTACAATATATGATACTCTGCCACAAAAGATATAACTGCTTAAGCCTATATGCAAAAATAAAAAATTATATAATTTTTTTAAACTCAATTACAATAGACTTATACAGTTTATTCAACCTCAAATATATTATTTAGAGTTGTTAAACACTAATTTGATCCGACTTAAGATAATGGGTCATCTTTGTACTCCTACCCAGGATTTCACCCTAAATATCTTTGGTTATAGTAAACAATCCACCTACCTCAACACCATGAAAAGGGTAGAGTCTTACCCAACTTTTAATTGATTTTCACAAATCATAATATTATGAAATAATATCAACAAGCGGTATTCAAGGGCTATACCTTTAATCATCAATTTCATTAAGAAAATTTGGTAGATTATGATTACCATTATGGCAACATTAATTGTCAAGGGTTGACCTTCACTCCTATATCAGAAATGTGCTTGGCATATTATATTAATTATTTTTAATTTTATTATGTGAAGGATCAACATATATATATATATATATATATATATATATATATATATATATATATATATATATATATATATATATATATATCAAGAATTTTTGAGAAACTACAGTAAGGCGACACAAAAATTTCAAGTGGTCAAAGATTTCGAAGCGATTTTAGTGATGACAATGAGGGGAAACAACCAGAGTATTTCATTTGATATCATACACCAAAGTGCCCATATCATACACATGCCCTGACTTTAGGGAAATGGTGACACATTTTATTGATTATTTTATATTTGATTACAAAAAGACTCGATGTCTGATGTGTGGATCAAATCAACAATGTAATGATGATGATGTGGGGGCAATGCATTAAGGTTATGGAGTTAATCTTGTCTGTTCAATGCTTGACTAAGTTCTTAGATTTCAACACATGTTTGGTTAAGAAACTCAATTGATGTTGCATGAGTATCTCAATAGATGTTAAATTTGATGCCAAGGGTGATAGGCTTCGACATGTCATCTCCTCATTGGATGATCTATGCCACTAGGGGTGCCTACATTAGATGGTTAAAAGTGGATAATAGTGCAATAATGAAAATAAAACACTTACAAAAAATACCCAAAATTAGAAATATTTAGCTCCCATTCTAATACCACCACCATGCCCAATACCACAACGAAGGCCATCTAAACCACTACCAAGCCTAGTAACACCACCTAAACCTTTATCAAATCTATTGTCACCCTCCAAACCAACATCATGACCTTTGCCTAAAACTCTATTAAAATATGATGATGAGAGGCAATGATAAGATATTTTAGGTAATATCGTACACTATAGGACCCATATCATACACATGCCTTGACTTCAAGGTAGTTTTTAGATTTGTATGACCTACACCCATTACAAAGGAGTTTGTAGCTTGCAAGGTGGTGTCATCTTTTATTGACTATTATCTATTTCATTATAGAAGGACTCCACATCCGATGTGCAAATCAAATCAATAATACAATTACATTGATGTGGGGGAAATAAATTGAGGTTCTAAAGTCTATCTTGTTACTTTCATTCCAATTGAAGTTAGTACTAAATCTTTTGTAAGGCACATACCACATGGTTGCATAAAAGGGCATCATTCATGATAAAATGTAAATGTTGTGATAGAAGAGTCATTTGTTGAGAGAAAAAGTGATCGATTGATGATCAATCCTATGTAACAAAGAAAATTAATAAATTTAATTCTCAAGAAATAGGAAGTGTCCACATTATATACTTAGAAGGGAAACATACTCCATAAATGAAAAGAAAACACTTACAAAAAAAATTACATTACTGTTTATAAATACAACACTATATTTTATGAGTCTTATTTAATTAATAAATATGTACTTGAAGAAATATGCATGGTATGTTGAATGTATGAGTTAGGGGGGAAAAATTAAAATTATGACTTTACTTTAAACATAAGTTGCATATATAGAATGGCATCATTCATCCCCATTCGTATATACTTACAAAGTCGATGAGCTTCACATAGATGTGTCATGTTTCTACTTCACTTCAGTACACCTACCAATGTGTTGTTCCATGCATCATAACTATTACAATGATCTACCCTTAATAAATCACATGAGAACAACATGTTTTTGAATCAAAGTAATTTTTCTTTTCAAATTATTGATTCCATAAATATCGTGTTTATTTTGAGTGTCTAATGGCAAGCATATCTAGAAATATGGCTCTTGTTGGTGTGTCCAAGGGAAGCCTCCTTCATATGCCTGGCATCATTGTGGATGCAACTTCCTCTTAAAAAACAACAAATTTTTTTTCAGTACCTTGCCAAGAGTTGTAGAGGTAATATTATTTTATGTTTTGAATTTTTTTATGTTTTTTTAACATTATCGTTTTTTGTGGCTTCCATGCACAATAGTATGCAGTTGGTGAAGAAATAGGTAAATAATGGGAGATAAGTCCAATGTTAATGGCCAAATAGAGGGTGCACGTGGCATAGAATAGCACCAAGTGCACAAGACAGAAGGTGAAGGACACTGTGTCTGCCAAAATAGATGATATCAAGGAAAATTTGGAACAAAAGACATAGGTTGCCAAGCGTAAATTGTAGAGTTAAGATTAGATGAGAGTCATTAGTTGGCTTGCTCAAAAATATAAATGTGAACAAACTTCATTTAAATAACTTCCCACTTTTGATTTCATGTGATTGTAAATATTCTCATAGCCTATGCCTGCATGTCACACTTGAGATCCATTTTATTTGAGGCATTGCTATATATTCTTAAAATATATAAGGATTTTCAAAAAGACATGAAATTGGTTATTGGCCACACAATTATGGGTCTACAGTAGAGAAAACAAGACCAGATCTTTGTTTTGCATTTTTTTATAAAGAGGCTACATTATTTTACAAGAAATTGTGAACATTTCATTGCTTCTATTCTAATGATGATGATGGTTGTAGCAGTATTTTGATTTTTTGACAGCTATATCAAATGTGGTATGTATCTGTAAACAAAGTACAATTAAATTGAAAATGACAGAGGAAAGGGAAATTTATATGCAAATTTCACGCATTGTAGTTATAATTAGTAATCAATTATTCGGTAAATTTAGTGTTTTAAATATATACTTCAAATTAAATTTGGTCAAAAAGAATTATACACACCAAGCATGATGAAAGTTGTGCAATAATTATCAAAATTTGTTATATATTACATAACTTATAAGTATGTGTTTTGATCTTTGCTAGAGAAATTACTAAAAATTTTCATTTCTTTTCTGTGATATATTGCATATCTTATAAATATGTGTTTTGAGCTTTGATGTAGAAATTACTAAAACTTTTGATTTCTTGTTTGTGTTGATGCATCAAATAGTACTATCAAGACACTAGGCTAACTATTATGTCATAAGACCAGCCACTATGTCATTTAACTCTTTAAAATGTCTTGTAGCTTTGGATGAGGCATTCAATTCAACAATATATGTGAAATTTAAGAAAAAAAGAAAAAGAGAAAAAAAAAAGAAAAAAAGAAAGTTAGTCAAACATAGCTTCACTATGTTTAATCCCTAATTGTCATCCTTAAGCTCATGCCTCATCAATCACACAATCCACATGGCCCTTTCTCTATTGACACCAACAAATGTTGATCATAGAACTTCTGAAATTGGCTTAGCTACCATGTGCATTCATCAATGAGATTAGAGTTGTCTCCCCTGCATCTTGTGCAAACTTTAACTTGCACATTTTGATGAGTGAAATGTCAAAAATGGAAACATCTTTGAGCATGCAACACCATGTAAGGCTTGTCACCCCCAAAGGCCTATACACTCTGTAATTTGTGCATTGATCTAACCAAATGCAATGAATTCGACACTTGAACCTATCAATCCCATCACTGACCCTCTTTGCATTCAACCATAGGTAAGCCCTCCCCACACGTGTCCGCCATTGAGAGGTCAAAAAACTTTAATTTTTAAAATGGGATGTGAAATGAATCTTAAAATAGTTTCTTATATAAAACACTTCCATCATAATTATGAACCGTGTTTTGTATCTACATGAAATACTACTACTAACAAACCCAAAAAAAACACTTTTTTATTATAACATTTGATGCAAACAATAATAAATATATCGATAAATTTAAATTAATAAAACTTTCATTCACACATAAATATGACAACAATGTTAATAAAAGAATACAAAGCCCTGAAAGATAGCGTTACCAGATGTGCCATACGTGCCACGGGTTCCAAAAGTTTCCTTTGTTTGTATTACAAAATCTACATTGGAAAAAGAAATTCCATTGTGATTAAATGTTTTTCGAAGACTCAAATTAACTCAAGGAAAAGAGTGATTTATTTAGCGTTCCATATCTTCTAAATAAATGTCGATACCCACATGTAGTTGAAAGTGCTCCCAACATCTAGCCATTCATTAAGATGGGTTGTGTTACCGGAAATGTAACCACGTCATCTGAGCAAGTGAGGCAAGTGAGAAACGAAAGAGATGTAGATTCTGAAACAGCCCTTCAAATAATCATAACAGCAGTAAGAATGAAAAACAATTAACTCAGAAAAAGAGAGAGCACGGCATACACAGTTCCGTATTTTTGCAGACTATATAACTATTTCATTATTCATAATAATTAACTGCTGCTGTCAAAATATATAACAGCGAACAGAATTACAGGCTGCAGCCTTTACATGCAGAAATCCTAAGATTAAATCAGACTTAACTAAAAAGAACTGAGAAAACAGTTACATGCATTTATTTGCTGCACCCAAAAGATTGCCAGTTCGGTAAAAACAAAGTTTATCAACTGAATCTTAAACTAAAAGAAAACAAACTAAGATAAAGCTAATTGTCTAAATTGCGCATGCTATACGGATCGGCAGATGACATGGTAAAACTGGACAATCCAACATCAGTTATCAACAAGAGAAAGGAACCACAACAACGAAATAGAAGTGCGCCAAAAACAAATTAGGATCCCTTGAGTAGATCCTGAGATTGTTTTTCGTATTGAAAGCCATTGGACTTGGAGGTGTCCGCACACCACACAAAGATGCCCGCGAGTTTGCCGGAGTTTCTGAGCGTCCTGCAGGCGTTGAAGAAGCCATTGGCAGGCGACAACCCTCCGCTGCCGTCCTCCGTACTAAGACTAGCCAGCACTTTTCCGCCATTATAGCGAGTGGACTGGTCGTTGAAGTATTGGATGAACTGCGAGACGGTGGTGCTGGAATCGTACGCATAGAACTGGAAATTCACATAGTCAATCACGTTTCCGTACTTGCTCCACAGGGTACTGTAATGCGACTGCACAGTGCCGTCGTCGAATGGAGCGATGGAGGCGAAGGAGATGACGTTGTTCTGCTTTAATTTCGTGATCAGCTGCCCAATGCACTCTGCGAATGTATTAGCATCGGAGGAGTCGAAATGCTCGTAGTCGATGTCGATGCCGTCGAGATGATACTGTTGGATTATTTTTGTGAGAGAAGAGACGGCGTTGCTCACCCAGGAAGACACAGATGACGGCTGAAACTGCACAGAACGGCTGTTCACAGTGTCCCCGCCTAAGCTGAGAGCAACCTTCACGTTGTTATGTTGGGATTTGATGGCCTGCACGGCGCTGGGGCTCAGATTGTCAGTATCCCAGAAAATGTTGAAGTCTCCGTCTGTGGGAGAACTACCCGACGTGGTGTAGTCGATGGCAAAGGCGAGAATGAAGTGCACCTCCACGCCCTCATCGATCGGCATGTCTGAGAATTTGACGCCGGTGAATTCCGCCCCTATGTATTCCCTAAACACTTGAGCACCTGCACATGAGCCGTACACAAAAAAACACATACACATCAATTCCTGCAAACAAAACATTATGCAATCGCAAAGCATTAAATTTAAAGAGCCCAGCTCACCCATTGATCTTTTCGATAACAAACCAAGCACCGAAACCAAAATGAGGAGGGCTGAGGAGAGCTTAGACTCCATGGAATGCAAGCTACTTTCAATTCGATTCGATTCAATCACAGGTTGTGAAGTGGGTTAATGCTATACCCACTTTATATACAATTTGTGAAGAAAATGTTTATTATATTTTGCCGTAATGGATCCGCCACTAGTGCCCCTTTCAATCCTCATCGTGAGTTTGTCGTAGTAGAAACGTTCACGAAATGAAGAAAATGACCCCTCTTAACATCAGGGTTGAAATATAACCAATGTATCTACAGTTTTACGTGGCGAGTGGAGCCAACAAACGTTGTTATCCAAAGCGCGTTATCGTGAGAGTCTTCTGTCGTACTGTTCAGTCAAGTCCAGCACTTCTAGAAGATGAGAGGTCAAAAGTCCAGAGCAATGTTTAACCAAGACACGGCGGCCTACGCGATTCATCCTGATTTCGCCTTCTTAAATAACTCGATTCATTAAAGCGAGTGTTCAATAGCTTTCCTTACAAAGCCTTTAAGAGTGTACGCTGTAGACTTATGAACATGACTACCATCTTCGAGTTTTTTATTTTTATTTTTGTTTGGAGGTTTGGTGGAAAATGAAGTGGTGTGTTCATATAGGATGGCAATGAGTTGTGCAAGGAAAAAAACGTTCTATTTCAATGTAAATTTGAGTAATGGTTGAAATGATGGGAAAGGGTAAGGCCATATAAAGTATGAAAGCAAAGCAATATTTCAAGATGTGTTGGACAATAATGATGAGCGGCAATGACATGGTATTTCAAAGGATGGATTCAAAAACCACTTGATAAATACACGTGCAAAGTTTAGTGATATGTCACATTTGTCGATACAATTTATAGCTTCCGCCATTTTTTTCAATTATCCAATACATGATTGAAACAAGTGCCATCTCGAATCAAATATCCATTAGCTCCTCTAAAAACATGAAATAGATACATTAAAAAATATCTATACTAATAATATATCACTCATATGTTAAGACAATCCTCATTGCTATATAACGCGAGATCACCTACAAAATATATTACAACTTTGAAACCTTTCTTAACCGATTCAAAGGTGATTTATATGGTGCCTTCTTATGGGTGGGAGATGAAATGCCACTAAAATAGCATCATTAATTATATATATGTATATATATGTATATATATATATATGTATATATATGTATATGTATATGTATATGTATATATATGTATATGTATATATATGTATATGTATATGTATATGTATATATATCTATATGTATATGTATATCTATATCTATATGTATATGTATATGTATATGTATATGTATATGTATGTATATGTATTTATATATGTATGTGTATATGTATGTGTGTGTGTGTGTGTGTATATATATATATATATATATAAGATTCATCTCCACCCAAGATTCATTTGTCAACACTATCCCCTCTGAAGCATAAAGTTTTGAAGTTCCCTCTTAACTATATGTGATCCCAATTAAATTAGTTTCTCATCAGTCATAGATGTACATGTGACCAAGAACTAGATCCTGAAATATTTTTGTTTTGATACAACATCAATATTTGGATGTAAAGGGCACTCAATGTCCTGAGCATACATAGGAGTAATCCCAAAGGTATAAGTTATGTCAAAAGGGATGTAATTTTATGTTTTGGTAAAATAGGATTTTTAAAGTGAAAGATTGTAAATCTATAGTTGTACCTAACTTAAAACCTATGACGGCTGACCCCATCTCACCTTTTGTGTATGAAGTATTAAGTAGCAATAATCTTCTATTTCTAGTGGATGTGATGTTGGAGAATGAGGTTGTGTGTTCATAATAGTAACAAAAATACTAATGGTATTGACTCAATATTCATAAAGACCTGAGATTGGGCAATTAAGAACATTATCCATTAAGTACATAATGTGGAAAGTAAGTTTGACATGGACACTCCACCTTAGCATTGAACTTGGAATAATTTGTTCATTATGTGTGGAGTAACCATTGAGATGGAAACAAGTTATATTTGAATTTGGACATGCTTAATGTAAGAAATGGTAGAATAAGATGAAAATGTAGATAGCCAAATCTTCAAAAGCATCGAATCATGTAAAAATATAAGGCACATGAAATACCATGTACTATGTTACACAATTCTTATCCCACTTATTATACTCATCTCACAACACATAGTGTTCCACATCATTCTTATTTCATGATAGACTCCATTCTACAGTATATTTGTGCCGGTTTGAGCAACATTCCACGCATATTTTCTATGAAGGTTGCAATTGTTTTTCTCGTGTGTTTTGGGTTTCTTGAAATAAGCAACAATATATAAGTGATAGTGGTGTAGATTCTAACTCAACATGGATTAAATAAATAATTGCTAGCTTCATTGAAGTTGACCCTTAGTGAGAATTCTATTTTTTCTATATTTTTTTGGCATGTAGGTGTTGGCTAATGTATGTTAACACTATTTTTTATGGCAATGATATTTTTTTAAATTTTTATGCTGGGAAAAGAGGAAATGGAATATCACTATAGAATTGCACTAGTATCACCAAGCGAGACTAATCAATGCTTAGATCTTTGTTCTACATGTTGCAAGTTAATTTCTCAAAAAAGTTATCAACGTGTTGTTTCCATTTATGTAATTTCAATTGCATGTAACGATCAACAAGTTTTATTAAATTTCACATTTGAAATATGGTGGGGTGCATAATGAGCATTGGACTTAGACTCTTTGTGTAAAGGAAATTAAGTTTAGAATAAGGTTTTTTATTTTCTCTTTGGTTTGGGGAAAACACAAGACAATGCTACCCATTGGTATTGGCCCATGCAACTAATTGATGTATTCATTATGAGGGGAACTTAAGTAGTAAATTAATGATCCCTATAAACACATTTGCATAATTATGACAACCTAATATGACTTCAGACACAATTTTCCCTTAAGTTAGACAACCTAACGTGATTTGGCCTATTGTAAAAATCTAATACTAATTGTGAAAACCTAGTGTGAATTGACATAATTGCAATAACAAAATGTGCTTGACAAGTTGATGCACCCTTTTATCTCAAATTACTATTTACATGCTTAGTTTACAAGGTGTTTAGGTTTTATTTTAACTTAATTGGCCATGTAAATAATATTTGTAAAACTTAAGT
>JARHVA010000406.1:332500-372500 GCA_037957365.1 Torreya grandis
TCCTTTTAAAATATATAAAATACATGCATATATAGATTTGGATGGGATTGCTTGATCCTCAAAGCTTGTCCAAATTTATCAAGTCTTAAATAATATCTGAAAGAGTATGCTAAGATCTCTAAATAGTGTTTAAGAAATAATTCCGATTCTTGTAGAGAGAGCTCCAAATTCTAAGAGAAGGAAAAAAATAATGCATTCGATTGATTGCAATAATGAGTGAGTAACCTTCCAAAAGGGAAAAGTGGGGTACATATAGGGAAAATTAGGGCAACATGAGGAATCCCCTAATTTTCCTAATTAACTAATTAAAATTAAATATAATTAGCCTATGGACCCTTTATAACTAACCTAAGGAAGCTTAAATAACATAGAATGACCATATGACCATGTAGGCAAAACCCAGTGGGAAAAATCACTACACTAACACCCCCCCTTAAGCATAGATTAGGTAAGATGAGAATCAGGTCCTGACATTGAAAGCCTAATGAGGTACCCAAGTACATAGTGATGAAACTCCATAGGAGGAAGAAGAAGGTGGAGAAGCCCTAACCCCAATGAGAGCTTGTAGATGAACAAATTTACTCTCTATGAAGGGCTTGGTTAGAATATCTAGAATCTACTCTAATGTTGGATAGTATAGAAGATCAATGACTTGCTTGTTGACAAGCTCCCTGATGAAATGCATGTGAATCTCTATGTGTTTGGTCCTTTGATGGAGAACCAGATTCTTTCAAATCTAAATAGTGATTTGGTTATCATAGTAAATGATTATTGGCTTATGAAATTGGACACCAAACTCAATGAGACTCCCATGAAGATAGATTACTTTAGTGGTGGCATTGATAGGCCCTCTGTATTCTGCCTTTGTGGATGATAAAGCAATTGCATGCTGCTTCTTTCTTGACCAACTTAATGGACCCAAACCAAGTGTAAAAATGTATATTGAAGTGGACTTTTGACTCAAAATGTCTCTATCCCAATCTGAATATATGTATCTAATCAAATCAACCTCTGTTCCTACTCCATAGTGTATCCCATAGTTGTGTGAACCCTGAATATTGTGAAAATTTTGCTTTGTTATTTTCTAGTGCAACTCATGTGGATCTTGCATAAATCAGGAGACCAATCCAACTGCATAGGATATGTGAAGTTTAGTGTGTGTGAGATAGATAAGACTGCCCACAATTTGCTAATACAAAGTTGCATCAACAAGTGGTGTAGGACAATCAGCCTCAAGCTTCACACCAGGAGTAGGAGCTGGCTTACAATCAACCATGTTAAACCCCATAATCAAATCAAGAGAATACTTGTATTATGATAAATTTATCTCAGAATCTGATTGAATGATTTCAATCCCAAGAAAGTAGTGTAGCAATCTCATGTCTATCATTGAAAATCTATTCAAAAGTGTAGTTTTCACTACTAAGATGGATGATCATGAGCTCCCTGTAATTAGTAAGCCATCCATATAGATAAATATGATCAACATAGAATCATCTTACCAAAAGATGTAGACATTTAGATCTGAATGGCATCTGACAAACCTTATTGTGAGGAGAAAGGAGTCCATCTTGGCATACCATGCCCTAAGGGCCTATTTGAGTCTGTAGATAGATTTCCTAAGTCTACAGACTAAGGAGTTATCTTCCACAAAGCCTTGTGGTTGTTCCACATATATCTCTTCTTTGAGGTTACCATGCAACACTCTTTATATCCATTTAGTGAACATCCCACTGATGTGTAGTTATGATGGGTAGAGTGAGTCTTATAGATGTCATCTTGGCTATAGGAACATAATGTCTTAGTGTAGTCTATGCCAAACACCTGAGAAAACCCTTTTGTAACCAAATTATCTTTGTAATTATCAACTGACCCATTTGCACCTTACTTGGTTTGATAAACCCATTTACAATGAACCAATTTTTTTCCTTTCAAAAGAGGGACCAAGTCCCATGCTTTGTTCCTGATCAGGGAACTATACTCTTCCTACAAAGTAAAATCCCATTCTAGAATTCTAGATGCCTCATGAAAGGTTTGTAGATTTGAGGCAATGGACAAGTAGGCATGTGAAGTCCCTTGTAATTGTGAATGTGTCTACCTTGTATCTGATGGATTTCCAACCCATCTTCTAGCACTTTGAAGTGTTTGTCTAGCCCAAATAGGACCAGAATTATATGAGATTGGAGAATCAAGAGGTGATTCCTCATCATCTATAGTGTGAGTGTGAGATGGAGGAGGTGAATCCTTAGTACTGATCTCATCGCTTAAACTTGAAGAAGAAGAAGAAGAGTCATCCTCATCATCAAGAGGATCTTGAGGTGGATCTATGTCATTATCTAAAGTGGAATCAATGTCTAGTGAGACTTTTTAAGAGTTTAGAATGCCAAGTGGGCCCTCGCAAAACTTGACACTCCTTTCAATGAACAACTCATGAGTTTTAGGATGGAGAATCCTATATCCCTTAAAACACTCTGCATACCCCACAAAGATGCAAGACTAACTCTGAGGGTCCATTGCCTTGCATTTCTTCTTGGGAGCACAGGCCATTACTAGTGATCCAAACACTTGGAAGTGATATACTATAGGATTTTCACCATCCTAAGATTCAAAAGGAGTGATTCCCTTCAAGGCTTTGTGTGGAACTCAGTTTTGAATGTAGCACATACAATTGATTGCTTTAGCCCAATATTGAAGAGAAAGAGACTTTGATTGAAGCATGCAATTTACCATTTCCTTCAAGGTACAATTCTTGTATTTGACCACACCATTCTACTAAGGACTGTATGGAACTATGTGTTGCATTTGAATCCACTCTGATGTGCAAAATTGTTCAAACTTGTTGTTGACATACTCCTTTCCATTGTCAATCCTTAAGATTTTAATGGAATATTTTAACTGCTTCTCCACAAGTGCCTTGAAGTCCTCAAAGTGATCAAAGACCTCAGACTTATTTTTGAAAAAAAACACCTAGATGTACCTCAAAAATTCATCGATGAATGTGAGCATGTATCTTGTCTTATTGAATGAAGGTTTTAGAAATGGACCTGCTAAGTCACTGTAGACTATCTCTAGCTTCTATTTAGCTCTCCTTACTTTTCCCTTATCATATTTCTCTTTTATATGCTTGCCAAGAATGTATCCATTTCATATGCCATCTAAAAATTTGACTTTAGGTAATCCTGAAACCATGTCTTGACGACTGAGTTGCTCCAGGTGATGGTAGTTTAAATGGCCAAACCATTCATGCCATAGTTTGCTTACTCCATCTACATGAGTAAGTAGTGTAGTTGAGGGCTGATATAGGGGAAAATTTGAGAATTTATATGGCCTAGACTAATTATTAGCCTTCCCATAAGCTACTATGGTGTCACTGTGTAGCTCCTTGATGACCACTAAATTAGGTGTGAACTCAACTCGCTTCCCTGCACCTATGTGATTGATTTGATATACTGACAGAAGATTGATGGATAGTGAAGGAATACATAGAACATCATTAAAGGTCTCATCACTTACTTCTACCGATCCTTTACCATTGACTTCTACCGAAGTGTCATCACCCATGAGAATTGAAGGCACAGAACATGGCTCTATTTATGAAAAAAGATCCTATGAGAAGGTCATGCGATAGGAAGCACTCAAGTTAATAACACAAGTTAAAGGCTGAGAAGATACTGTAACAAGTGTCTCACCCTTGTTTTTACACTTTTTGATATCTTTTTACTTTATAGAATCTTGTGTGGACATGTTCTAAGATAAGGATTTAGGAACACTAATGTTGTTCTTCTCAAGCATTTTATTCAAGTTGTCAATCTTCTTTTTCATAAACTAAGATTCATCATGCCCAAGTTTCTTACAAAATTTTCATTTGAGTTTCTCCTTCTTAGGTTTCCCACTTGAGGAGGAATCATCTTATGATGCCTTAGGCTTGGCATCTAATTTTTTATTCTTCTTATGCTCATGATCTAGTTTAGACTATTTCTTCTCTTGTTTGCCACTACTTAAAGGCTTCTTCTTATCCTAATTGATAATCAAGGCGTGTGATTTTGAAGACTTAAATGCACCCATTTGAACCAACTTATCTTTCTCCTAAGTCAAATTGGCAACAAAGTCATCAAATGATGGCATTTTTGAAGTGGATCCAAGTGCATGTTTGGTAGCATGAAATTTAGAGATGAAAACTGAATAGTCATGACCCAATTTTGCAAGCATAGATAGAATCAATTGGTCATTTATTTTCTTAATTCCTTATTCTTTCAATTGTAGTCTCAATGATCTGAACTTGTAAATAAGTCTTGTAGGGTTTCATAGTCACTTGGGCTCAATGTGATGATCTCATTCTCTAGCTCATGACCCCTTATGATGTCCTACACTCCAAAAAGCTTGTCCAAGATCATCCAAACTTTGTTCAAATTTTTTGTAGATTCAACATGAAATAAAAGGTCAGGAAACATTGACAAGCATAATCAACCATATGCCTGATCACATATATTTTACCACTTAACCTTTTTTTCATTTGTAGATGGCTCAGTTTCCTCACCCATAGGAATCCAATAGAGTCTTTTATCTCTCAAAGTGAGTTGTATTTTAGACTTCCATTATAGATAGTTAAATGGTGTGAGTGGTTTGATGTTTAGATCCATTAGTGAAGATTAGAATGAGATAAATTTAAAAAAATGAAATGAAAGAAAATAATAGAAAGCACATAGTACAATTACCCCCTAAACTATCAAAAATACCTCCTAAAGTTATAATGCACACATGTTCAGTCTTGGATATCACACACAGCCGAGAATGTGTCTATGAGAAATTAGTGTTAGAAAGTATGAGAGGAACATTGGGCATAGTCGATAATGCATCCAAGAGGAAAGGTATAAAGTTTTAAAGAGAGTTTAAGGCTATTACACCATGTAAAAAATGGATGTTACAAAAGTCTTGAAACAATGTCACCAATGCATAGAGCTCAAAAAAATATGCACTTTCAAAAAAAATATCATCCAAAAAAGGAGCTACAGATTGAAATTTATAGCACTTACTAGTTCCTACTCCCACATATCCCTGAACCCTTTCCAAAAATGGAAAACTTTTTTCTAGACTTGTGTTTTTTCCATCCAAAAATCCAAAAAAGAAACAACTTTACTCTATTTATTCATTACCTTTCACCTAAAATTTGATGCCCTCTTGAACGTCACTCAGGGTTTCAACAGTGCTTTACTTCAAGTTCTTATAACTAATTTAATTAAAAAATAAGAAGTAATTACCCTTTGAAAACTTAATTACTTCTTGGTAGTGTACTTCAGGTTCTTCGAACAACTTTACTTTAGGGTTTCAAACAGTTACAACTTAAAAAATTAAATAAGTAGTGGACCCTGGAAAACTTGATTACTTCTTGGTAGTGTATTTTATGTTGTGAAGTCTGACTATTGAATCTTGATTACTTATAATTAATTTCCTTGGATAATCTTGATTACTTCCAAGTAGTTGCTCTGGAGAAGCCCGATTACTTCTTGTAGTGTATTTTGGGTTTCTTGGACTGCGTTACTTAACTTCATGAATTAAAGTAAAGTAATGCCAAAAACTTGATTTGGTATACAATTAATTTTTTAGGGTTTAGAATCTTGATTAATTCCATTTGTGGCATTGTAAAATCTTGATTGCTTCCAATCAGGGAAATTTGGGTTTTTTGGACTGCTTTACTTAATTTCGTGAATTGGAACTAAAGTAATGTCAAAAACTCAATTTTGTTTGCAAGTAAGTTGTTACACTCTATAAACCTAATTTGGTCTAGAATCAAGTAATTACCTTTTGAGAACCTAAATTGGTCTATGGAGAGTAAATTGGGGTTTGTAGGCTTGATTACTTCATCCATACAAACATTCAACCAGATGGAAGAAATTAATTTTTAGGAAAATCTACAAAATTTCTCAAAAATCTAAAAATAACCCATTTCAGATCTCAAAAAACCTAGAAAATATATGCAAATAGATTTTTCATCAAAGGATTTTTGACATGATCTTTAAGGTAGATTAAGAAAACACCTCCAAGGTCAAAAATGGCAGCTAAGATGAATGCATGGAGGATCTTACCAGGGAATCTGATGTATGAAGCTATTAGGAAGGATTTGATACCATGAAATAATATGCCAAGATCTCTAAATAGTATTGAAACAACAATGTCAATTTTTGTAGAGAGAGCTCCAAAATTCCAAGAGAAGGAAAAAATAATACATTCGATTGATTGCAATAATGAGTGAGTAACCTTCCAAAAAGAAAAAGTGGGGTACATATAAGAAAAATAAGAGAAACATGAGGAATCCCCTAATTTTATAAATTAATTAATTATAATTAGCCTATGGACCCTTTATAACTAACCTAAGGAAGCTTAAATAACATAGAATGACCATATGACTGTGTAGCCAAAACCCAATGGAAAAAAAGCACTACACTAACAAGATCAACTCTTAATTTAATTTTTTAGACTCTACATTTTTTAAAAATTTTATAAATAATAATATTAAATTGTCTCTATAGATCACCTACACATATATAAATAACTCAATCAAAAATAGACTCTAGTAGTCAATTCACTGGCTATGAGTAGCACTACTAGTTGAGTTTGCACTCAAACTAGACACAATTATAGTTAGAATTGGTCAATCATAAATACTAAGAGTACGGGATGTTAATGTGAACCTATCATAGACAATCCTTTCATAGTTTTAGTGATTGGAGTTATTGGAGGTATCATTATAGTTGTGACCATAGTTAGTCAAGGTTGAGCCTATGAAGAGGTTATAATAGAAGGTAGGGTCACCAATACAGGCCCTATTGGAGTGTAGACTATAGTATTCTTTGGAGAAGAATACATGGATTTGACAACTCAATCTTGTGAAGATGAATTTCCCACCTGAGCATCCAACCATTCCTTCTATTTTATATTTTCATACTCAGTCATACGTGTTTTGAAGTCTAATTCAATAGATTCAAAATTGATGATAAGAAACTTAAAAAAAATTGGGATCGTATTCATTAGTATCCTATGTAAATCCATTGAATCTATAAAAGAGGTAATCAAGGCTTATAAATGTGCTACCTTGTCCCTATAAAAATTTATCAACTTAATCACTTAGTCACTACTTCTAAATATTGTGTTTTTAATTTCTACTCTGAAACTATTGGCAACAATTTATAGTAAGCTAACAAAAATGGTCTAGTTAAAATTTTCTCTAATGGATTTTATATGCCATTGATGGGAATATCTCCCAAAATTCATATGGATTTTTTTTCTTAGATTGAAATTACTCAACCATCTTCTACATCATTTTATGCCATTCCATCAGATGGGTTCTCTTGTTAGTTATATAATTATGAGCTAAAGCAATATCTATAAGTTGAAACAAATTGAGAATTAAGTATTGATTTTTCCTTACTACCTTGATGATAAAATGCAATAATTAATCCAATATCTTCAAAGCTCAAACAATTTTACCACATTGCTCTACTATGGTTGTGATTATGCCCTTGATTGTCAGATAGAACATACTATGTTATAGAAGGATTTAGTTGAGTTGTGCACATCGTCCACTATATCTTTTGGGGGTTATATTTTCCCTTATTCCTCCACCATTTTTTAGTTATTTGGAACCCATGAAATATCATAATTAATAATCCTCTATTGGCATCCACCATATAAATATCATCTTTTTTAATCTCATATTCTTCCCCAGGTCTAGTTCTTCTTTTCTTAGTCAATGAGAAGATTTATTCTTCACTTAAAATTTTAGTAGGCTTCCCTCTAGTTATGAATGTCCTTTTCCTCACCCTTTTGAATTTATTTGAATTCTCATTAAACTCTATGGTCAAATTGGGCTCCTCAATGATCACCAAATCTTGTCTACCTAACTATTATGTTTGCATTTGTTTTAACCATGTGGGAGTCACTAGCAAGTCTTGAGGAAAGGGGTAAAGTGATTTATGGTGGAATCATGAGGATTAAAGGAGATGGAGAAATCTATTTGGGAGGCATGATAATGGAGGGTGATGGAGAAGTGGAACATGGATATTTGAATAGTGAAGGAAAAGGTGGAATGAGAAACTTCTCTTTAGAGATCTTAATCTATGGAGAGGTCCTGAAAACATATTTGGTGTTTTCAAGAGGCTCCTAGATAGAGATAATTGTTGAATATGTTGAGAAACCCTATTTAATATACAAACCTAGTTGGGTAAAGATATGGGCCTACAGGGGGTGTGTGGAAAAAATCACTTGGGATATTAGATCCTCAAAATGTGGGCTTGTGACTGTGGTTCCTAAATCAAAGGTGGGAATAAATTATTGTGTAATAGTGGTCTGGGTTAGATGTTTCATAAATTCATCAATTGATGTATGTAAAATAGTCATGGGATTCATGATAGGATTAATAATGATTAAATAATCTAGATTTTTAGTATGTGCCATACTAGTTGAATCTAGAGAAGTCATGGTAATTGGGAGAACTGGTAATAAAACAAGGAAAATAGAGACATGTCTTGAGTCCTATGGAGAAACTACTGAAGATACCATAGGTGAAACAACTGAAATAGTTGATACAACTACCATTGTGCTAATTTTCGTAGTTACTTGATCTACCTCTTTATCCACATAACGATCTTGATACTTTTCTTTAAATTCTTCTTATCTTGTACTTTGAATTTGAGGAAGAATAGGATTTGAAGTCTCAAAATTTCTCTATAAAGTCACCCTTTGAAATATATCCACTATTGCTTCTTCTTATGGGTTCCCTCCATAGCTTACTTCTAAATCTCATTTTTATATTGGCTCATTTAAAGATTCCTTTGTCTCCTCTTTTTTCTGATAATAAAATTTTATATAGAGGTAGGAAGTGACCTTCTCACATAGGTTACTATATAAGGGGTGCATGTTACCTATAATGTAGGATGAGAATGGAAATGTCTTATTATTAGAGCCTAAGGTGTAAATATTGATGTCACCATCATAGTGAATGCACTTGCAACCTTTGGTATTAAGGGGTTCCTATGTGTCCAAAGTCCATTTCTTTACCTACTTTAGATTTTATACATTTTTTATAATCCTTTATCTCAATTTCTCATCAGTTTCTTCTTAGTTTTCATCCTCTACTTGAGGTTACCCAACTTATTCAAAGTCTTTTTTCTCCTATTCTATACTAACTGCATCTTATCCTATTATAGATTAATCATATTGGATCACATCATTGATCCCCATAGACATCTAATATTTTCTCATTCTCACATAAACATCAAAATAATTCTCAGGATTGAGAAAGAACAAGTCATGATCAAATTATTGATGGTCATAGCCCTGCTTCAATTACGTATGGAATTTGTTTATTTATTGCTTTATTACCATCCTGGGATCCCAATATCTATATTAAACTAACCCCTATGTTATAAGTCTTAGCCAATTTCTCCCAGTTTCAAACTATTGCCTTCCAATGTTGAGTGGTGTCTTATAATATTTGGCCAATTTGGCCTTCGTCATATTAGCATCCACATTGTTGTATAACTAATAAGCTAACTCTTACTTGGCCAAATTATCAATTATGTACCATGGTAATGATAAGGGAGCAACCAATTTTCTCTAAATTATGATGACAATATGGTATGGATAGAACTAATAGTCACCTAGTGACTTGAGTGTTTGCTTTATTTGAGTAGATAACTTAGGTATTGATTTCCCATTTATTGCTTTATAAACCATTGGGTAAAAAGTTTTTTTTTAATTTTTTTCACATGGTCTATGTATTTTTGTACATGAATATGGTTGAATTTTTCACAAATCTATTTTATCCTATTTAGTTCCCAAAGAAGAATGTTGGCTAGGGTGATAATCCCATAGATAACATCCACCAAATATGAAAGCATATAGAAGTTGGAATCTACTTAGTCATGCATATGAACATTTTGGTATTTTAAATTTAAGATTATGATTCCTCTCAATGGATGAAATCAATTCCCTAAGAATTAAGGACAACAATAGTACCCATACCTCATCTGCATGAGTGATATATGAAGATAAATTTAGTCTATTTAATATGGCTAAAGAAATTCTATCACTAAGTATAAATTGGGGAATGGGGACCTTTTTATTCATGGAAAAATTATTAGGATTATGAACCCATCCTAATAGGTACTTTTTATGTTATAATATTTGAACTAGTGATTGATTATTGTCTTATTTTAGGGGATGTTTGGTTGTGTAAATTGATAGAATTTTTTGAATGCTACAATAGTTACATACACTACAAAAAGTGCATTTTTTTAAAATGAAAAATGTCTAATTTTAAAGTGACTACTGTAAATAAATTAAACACTAGTTCAATGAAAGGAAATAACTTTAGTTTCATCATTGATTTGTGGATCCTGATATTTTTTATTGCTAATAAGTCATCTACATACTCCCTTTGATACAAGGACAAGTTGTCTTCATCATTGTAAGACTGATCAACCATGACCTCTATGTAGATTGAATAATAATGTTTGAACACTCCATGTAAGGTAGAATTATCAAAATTTGAGTCTATAAACCCTTGTTTGGTCCTAAATCATAACTTCAAAGGAGTATGTTTCTATTTTTTAGCCTCCACTACTAAGTAATTTGAGATCTATGCTAATTTTTTATGGAAATCTATAATTTTATAAATTGTAAAATGTAATTTGATTTAACATGGGAACATAGCACATAGTTCAATCTATCTTGAAAATTCATTACTTGAATCCTCCATTTGTGAGAATTAATTGTAGGGTAATGGTCATTATCAACCATCAATAAAATTTGAATTTGATTTTATGATGTCAGCATTCATAGTTTTATGTGACACTTTATTTTTATTTAACTAATTAGTCATTATTTTTAACTTTTAATATGCTTTGTCCTTTTTAAAAATGTTTTTATATTATCAAATTCTAGCCCTTTACTATTTCTCATATGCGACTAATTTTTTATACAAGACACATAGAATATTTTTATTTGGTCGCTTAATTTTCACATTTCACCAATGTTGAGCATTGTCATTGATGTAAAAGGTGAATCTAGTGAAGGATGATGTCAAATGTGACTAAGCCTAGTATGGCAGTGTGTGATGTGATAAGATGCATAGGAGAGTGTTGTCTTCAGAGATGATGTCATGAGAGAGAGAAAAAAAGAGAAATTTTGAAGCAAATAAGAGATAATTTGAAGGAAACTAATGTATTATTATATATACCCTAAATTGGTCAAGGAAACATATATATTATGTCTTTTCACAGTCCTTTCATATGAGACTCCGACTAGAGAATATGAGTTTTTATTCACATTTAGCCAAGGCCTTTTATCTGACTTGCCTTGGTCTTACCACATTCCCTAGACATCTTTATGATTATTCCTAAACATCCATAGCATTCTAAACTTAACCCTTTCAAGCTTAGGAACATCTTTTAGGTCTAGACCCATCCCCCCAAGTCCCACATCCCTTAGACAATAGTGCCCAAATAGGACTACAATGCTGAAAACCTAAGGTGTCTAGTTTCTGGCATTGTTTTCCAAGCCCAATTTTGGCCCCAACAGTTATCTTCTTCCATTGGATGGGTCTTACCCCTTTTATTTGCTTCATGTCTAAGTTCTCCAATGTTGACCAAATGCAACAAAAGCTCCCAAATTCAAAATAATGAGTCTCCTTTATAGAATACTATGCAAGTCATTTTATATTTGGCACTTACTATTTTAGGATATTAGACTTAATAAAATCAATCAATAGTATAACTCAGCTTCTCTACATCACACATACATTTGCATGCTTGATCAAGGAAGGGCCTAGGTGAAATTCATTCTTGTATTAGTCATGCACATTGATTATGAAAATTCCCTAAGGGAGAACTACATTGAATCTAAGACCCTTGGCATGAGGGTTAATGTAGGCAATAGTCAGAATAGCAAGGTTTTGTGATTATGCAATCATTTTTCTCACAACCCAAAGTTTCCCCTTCTGATTTGATTTCCTTTGTTGTTTATATGTATGTAGGTTAATGAAAGTATTGAGGATAGAATTTGACACATAGTGATCTCTACAAAGTCTCAGGATTAAATATTTCACTGGCATAGTGTCATAGGGTTATCAAACAAAACCCAAAAAATCTAGACCACTAGGACAACAACACTGGAAGTGGACAATAGTGTCAAAAGTAGACAACAATGCCAAAAGGTGGACTACAACACCAACTAGTAGGGTGTCTTGAGTTTAGTTCTCATGTCCAATCTAGAAACTAAGTTATGGGTCTTATTTTTGATAGTTTTCCATCCCTACATAGCAACTTTTAGACTCTGCATCATCTATTTCAGCCCAAAATAAACTAAGTTAATATTTATTTATCTTCTCTTTCCTATGTGAATTAAGTTGATCAAATTGGAAAAAAAATATATTTCACTACATAAAACCAAAATTGCCTCCCTATTCCAGACCTTTATACTTAAGAATTAAACACTTAATTTCCTAAATTAATAAAACATTTATTGAACCTGACTTCAAAGTTTTGCACAACCCTAGGGATAATTATTTTTTATTTTTTTTCCATAATTTCCTAATTTTTATTAAATTTAAAAATTATAAATCTATCAATTAACTACAAAAATATTACATATTTTGTTCAAACCCTAGTTTGCACATACTAGGTCCTTTTTGCATACAAACACTAGGAAAAATACATTGCTAATTTTCAAAATATTTTTTAATTTTTCCTAAATTTTTCAAGTAAAACTACACAAAATTTGTCTAAAATTTTCAAATTATTGCACTAATTTTGAAGACAATTCATTCAAAACTCTATATTTCATAATTAGGTCATCAAACAACAAGCCTTGCCACCTTGCCAATTTTAGAAAACTATTTTGGAATTTTTGTAAATCAATTACCTTATCAAAAATTATTTCAAAATTAGTAGTTTCTAGTGCAAAAAAAAATTAATTTCTGAAATTCTAATTTTTGTACATTTATCATATTCAAAACTATTTTTACAATTTGAAATTATTGTATAATTTTAAAAAATTCTAAAACCCTAGATTTCTAAACTAGGTCCTCAAACCTCAAATTTCCCTCCCTTACAATTTTTAGAAAAATAATTTGAAATTATTGCAAATTGTTTAGGGTATCAAAAGTAATTTTCAAAATGTAATGTTAATAGTTCTTTGTGCATTTATTTTCTTTATATTAATTTTCAAAATTCTCTTTGGTGATAAAATGGACACAAAGGCAATGCCTCCTTCTAATCCCATAGATCAATTTCTAAAATTTTCTTATAGTTATGGCAATGATTGGACAAATTTTCAAAATTTCACATTAGCTAAAAATATCAAAAATGATTTTATTTATAGTGAAGATAATGAATATTGTTGGAATGAAGGATATGATGATGTACGTAATGATGAGGGTGAATAAAAAATAGATGAATATTTTTCTCTTTTATTCCTTCTTTTAATGAAAATAATTTTGATAAATGGGAAAGATACTTCTCAGCTCATTCTCCTAGGCACAATGCACCAAATGCACAAATTAGTCATGCACTTCTAAGTGAACCTCTTATTGGTGATGATTTACTTCAATATGAACCTAATCTTTCTCTCCCTTTTGCTACTACTATGTTGAAAATACAATAATATAAATGAAATAGAATCAAATTACCAAATCATAGTTAAAATGATGCATTATGTGCTCCTAACTCTTATACTCAAATGATAAATCTTATACTCTTCCTTATCATGTTGAAAATGAATAAAATGCATATACTCCATATATGGATAGCATAGATACACATGATATTCCAAATGCCAATGATAACTTATTGCATATTAGAAATAAATTAACTCTTTCTCTCACACCTTTCCCTAGCATTGATGGAAGTGATAATGAACATGCAAATGAATATGAGAATGAAAGTGAATACAAAAATGATACCTAAAATTATACTTTTTCTACTGAACAAAATTCTAAATGTGACAATACATGGAATAATGATGACTACTATGTATATAGTGAAGAAGAAAATGCATCTCATGCTTCTAACCCTTCTCTCACTTCTCTCAAATCTCATGTATGTCAAAATGTTGCTTCTACTTATATGAATTATTTTTATCTCTGATAATGCACATGTTAATGTTAATAACACATATTCTACTAAATTAGAATGTGATTCACTAAAACATAAAAATACCAATGAATCTCCTAAACCTCCACTCACTACAGTGGAACCCAGCTCTCACTCTTCACCTAAAGAGAATGGTATCCCACATCCCTCTAATAAGGTCCAAGCTACCATTACTCCTATGGTTCAAGTGAGAACACCCCCTCTTTATGAACCACTTGCTAAATGTAGCATTCCCATGTTTAAAATTAATAATCAAACTCAATGATTAAATGAACAACTTTAGGATACTAATGTACCATCCCAAGAGATCATCTCTTTGATGCATGAAGTTGGTGAAATACAACACCAAGTACATCTCCTTACCTTGGAAAACAAAGATTATAAATCTTGGATGGATGCCAATGATCTACATGGTAACCCTATTCTAAAGACATTCATAAAAGCTGCATTGCCTAAGCATTTCCAGACACCATCATTACCACACTTTGATGGAACTAGAGATCCATTCACACATCTTCAAGCTTTTCAAAGGATTTGCCACCTCATGCAAGTCCTTTGATTCTACTCAAGTTATTTTAGCAAACATTAGTGGGGAAATCATAGAGTTGGTTCTTTCATCTACTCCCTATCGATTCATTGCACACATATGATGACTTAGAAGAGGTATTTTTCAAAAAATACATTGTCAACATGGGCCCTCATGTTACATATGAGAAACTTACCATACTACATCATAATTATTTAGATCCAGTTAGTGAGTATATCTTAATATTCAAAGCTCATTTATTAAGATTGATATACAAACTAGTAGATCTAGAGATTCAACATATCTTTATCAAGGGCCTTTACCAACCTCTCCTCGAGCATCTACTATATCAGACAAAGCACTATTTTAGAAATTTATGTTACATAGTTCTAGCTTTAGAAAATAAATTGGAATAAATTAAGGTAGATTCAATTGATCAAATCACTCTAGAATTCATAGCAACATCTTTAGATATAGCTCCTACTACTCAGCATCCACCATGTCCTAGACAAGATAGGATACAACAACCAAAAGAGTAATCAATCAATAATAATGAACAAGTTTTTAGAACACAACTTATAGTATGCACCATAGAGAACAAGAGTAAATCACCACTACAGTTTGATTTAGAGCAGTATAGGCCATCTATAATATTACCAACACTACTAGATAGGAGGTTAATCACATGACCTTCTATTCACCAATGAGATCTAAATCTCTTACATAGATAACCACATCAGTCCTTTTGTAATTATCATCATATCCATGGACACAATGATGATAATTTTTATGGACTCAAAGATTGCATTACTAGATGTGTTGATTAGGGCATTATCGCATTCACATAGGGGGCACAAAGATCTCATCCATTAGGGAACCATATACCTCATTCCTCCATGACTGATTCATCCTAGGACATTCCTTTATAGGAATCATTGGTCACTCATCATGATCATAATGTAGGTTTTAGGATAGAATCTCACTGGAGATCTATTCTAACTATTTAGAATGTTTGGAAACTAGTACAATAAAAGTAACCCACATATATTAGTGTAGTCCATGGTATACATAGTACAGTTCCATATACATATCTAACAGAGTCATAGGCACCATTGTAGAGTACTACTCCAAAGAGATTCATAACAATTGATTTCTTAGGGTCCTATCTCACATCATAATCCATTATGATTAAGATTAGTTAAACCCATATTATAGAGTACTATTCTAGAGAGATATTCATTACAACTATGTTTTTAGTGTCCTATCTCACATAAAAACCCATTACGATTAAGATTAAATGAGCCCTTAGCATAGGTTTCAACTCCATCTCAACATATCGCACATTCATATACATCATAGTGGAGGCCACACATTATTAAATTACTAATAGATGACCCTTATTTATAGCAAATAGTATCAATTATAGAGCACATTCCTACATAGCATGAGTATTATGGGCACTTGTTCATGTGGTTGATAGGGTTTAGATAGTAATATAGCATAGTGTGATATAGCATACAATTAGTTTAGCATCAGTGCATAGTTTCACTTAGTAGGGCAATGATGAATCCAAAGGTCTAGCTACCTTTTACATTCTTGAGCCACTCTCAGGGAACTAACACACACAATGTTATCTTACATCCCCCTACTAATAACTAACATTCCTAATTCCCAACAACTATCCTATCTAAATACTAGCCTATCAAACTCTAGATATTACCAAATCAAACATATCCAAATCATGCTTTACCAATCCCAAAAACCAACTCAAATTTACCCAAATAAATTACCAATTACCGAAACTAACAAATTTTTGCCTACATACGATTACAATCTGAAATCAATAAGCCTAACATCACAATTATCAAAACATTACATCCAAACATATCAAAACATCAAATCCCATATCCCAAGTACCATTCACCAAGCATATACAAATTTAGAATCAATTCTAGATCAACCATTTCTAAATTCAACCACTTACAATCCATATACCAACATATTCTAGAATCCATAGCATGAATACACATGAGTTCAAAATCAAACCAACATCTATATATATCATGAAGCTTGTAAAACATATACATCATGTCAAAGTATAATCAATCATGAATAGGGGTCATGCCCTTACTCTCAATCTCACTCTCTCCTCTAGTACTAGTCCCATAATCCTATCTAGCACTTGATGACTCTACACCTCCTCAAGCTCTTCAATGCCTCTCACACTGATTATCTCTCTCTAATAAATGACCATATACCTCACACAAGTCTACGTGTCACCATTGAAGATCCATATAATCATCCACAATCTTTAAGCTCACTGATCCATAATTAAGAGGAGGCATCCTATGGCTATCTCACTCAGCCCTTAGCTCATCTTTGTCTCTCACTACCTTAACATATGAACCTATAGTTATATCATCCCAATAAAATAAATGAGCATACACACCAGTCATAATAGTTACTCTCTCTATCAAACCCTCCTCCACAACATCATCAAGAACATGCCATATAAGCTCATGTAGTGTAGACCCAATGATAGTCTCCCAGAACATGTCATCCCCACCACTAACCCCAACTAGTGCCTCACCCTGTACACCTCCCACTCCACTTTCATACATAAGAAAGACAACACTATATTAGATATATACTTTCAAAATACAAACTCAAGCACACATAAAAGCAATTCAAATACAATTACTGATTACTTTCCATCATCTAGATTAGATCAAGACCTTCATATGTAAGAACATCCACTCTAATTGAAGGGTACAATAGATCCCACTACTCCCTAGCCCACCATGAAGTGTATCCATCGATACATCCCACATCATCCACATTATGAACATCTATAGCAACATCATGTGCATCCATCATTAAAGGTGCCAACTCATCATCATGTGAATCCTCCAAAGTAACAATAATCTCCCTAGTAGGAAGCCAAAATGTACAAGTATCAACATTCCACCTCTCACATAAGGTGGTAATCAGATACCTATCCCATTGTACAATACTTAGGTCACATAAATGACCCAATCTAACCCTATCCATCACAACATGTTCATCAACTAACAATGGCAACATCCTCAGCATCTTTATAACTTGGCCTTTGCATAACTCTCTCATCCACACATTGCCCTAAAAAAACACTATAAATTAGTAGATATATAAGGTAACCATGCCAAGTAAACAACAAAACTATATATTAGTAAATAGCAAATTAGAAACTCCAAAAAACATCAACAATGGACATTAGCATTGAAAAAGGACACTAGCACTAGAAAATACCACAAAAAAATAGACAATAGCACTAAACCTTGGAAAATAGCACTACCTCTAGGATAAGAGTGATATAATTATTCAATAATCTTTTAAACCACTCAAAACAGCTCAAAAATGACTAAAACGGGGTTCTAAATAGGCAAAAATCAAATGGCCAGCTTACTCATTAGGCTAATCTCCCCATTGCCCTCAATATGGGCTACCAACTACTCAAAACATGTCATAGAAGGTGATCATCTCCTTAGAATCTATAACTCCAAAGATCCAAATAGTCAAACTTGTCACTACACAAATGAACTCAAAATCAATCTAAATTCCTAGATCAACCAACTATTTTATTCAAAAGCAGAACACTATTTTGCTCATAACTAGAGCACCATAGGTCCATTTTATAAACCATTTTAATCCTTAGAATTTTAATGATGACACCTTCAAAATCATACAATATCTAATATTTCACTAAGTCATCCACTTACTCTATAATTGACAAACATTTCTAATACCTAGACATACAAATTAGTTCCCACCAATCACCACTCGTTTAAAATATCCAAGCAATCCAGCCTATTCAAACAATCAATCAAAGACACCTTTCACTCCCAGTAATTCATTTTCACCAATTCAACACTAGACTCTCAATAAATTAAATACATACCAATCCTATTTCTTATGCATTCCACCACTAGTCATCACTTTTCGCTCAATCTCCTCTATCATAGATCTTGTCCCTCTCCCAAAAATGGGGCCATCATTCCTACTATTTATATTCCTACGCTTATCCAATACATCTATCTACTCTCATAGATGGATACACCATGGTTCTCACACCTCTAGTAGTCAAATTATTAGATACAACTTAGATTAGTCAAAACATATAATGATTCATACTACATGGGTGACTCAGCATAGTTTTTGCACCTCTAGTATTTGATTATTAGAATTACTCAGCTCATATTGGTCAAGATTATATAGTGGTTTAGACTATATGTGTCACTTAGAATACTCAATGTAGTTTGGTTAAGATTATATATTGGTTCAAACTATATGGCTCACTTAACATTACTCACCTCAGATTGGTCAAGATTATATAGTGTTTCAAACTATATGGGTCACTTACCATTACTTAGCTTAGATTGGTCAAGATTATATAGTAATTCAGATTACATTGGGTCACTCAGCATTACTTAAGATATTCAAAGGGATACACCTTTGATTTATAGATATATAGACTATCTAGATACTAGATTTAAGGTTATGTACATTATTACACACCTCACACATACAAATTCATACAACATGACATGGTTATAGACTAGATATCAGATTATAGGCATAGCATAGGGCACATTGTTTTGATCTCTAGTTTTGCACATATGACATGAAACAATAGGTCATAACACATGTGGTTATACAAATTCTTAGATTATCTAGATGCATCTCTCACATACAAGCTTTTAGGGTGTAACACAAGTGTTCATGTCCTTCATCTTCAAGGATTATATAAATTAGGATGGCAAGACATACCATCTTCTTCTCACACATATACCAACATTTTTAGTTTACACCCAAGTATTACTCAAGTTATCACCAAGTTGGATTACATGATTATCTATAATGATTGGTAAATATTATTACTTAGACTCAGAGCCAAGAGTTTATGTAGCATAGAGGACATGTATTGATCTTGGACTTCTAAGCACTTTTCAAATCTATTTTAGATAATTTAGATTCAGTATATGGGGTATCTATTATAGGGTTTCCTTATTTCTCTAGGCACTATTTAGATTTAGTACAGGGGGCATCTATTATAGAGATTATTTCATTCTCTAGGCACTATTCAAATTCAGTATAGGGGGCATCTATTACAGAGATTCCTTCTTTTTCTAGGAACTAATCAAATTTAGTACAAGGGGCATCTATTACAACAATTCCTTCTTTCTCCAAGCACTATTTAGATTCAGTACAGGGGGAATCTATTATAGGGATTCTTTCTTTTTCCAAAGCATTATTTTAGTTCATCATCCACTTCTTTGGCCAAGAAGTTTGTCCCTTCTTAGCACACTTATCTTCACATAGGTAAGTTCAGGTATGCATCTTCTTTATTTATTTTACTCTAGTACGTCATTTCGTTGCATTAGTATATTAAAGGGGGAAAATGTATACACCATAAATTATTTAAGTAAACACACATATTATGTCTTTTCATATTCCTTTCATAGGAGAATCTAACTAGAGAATATGTGTTTTTATTCACATTTAGTCAGGTCCTTTTATCTGAGTTGCCTTGGTCTCACCACATTCCATAGACATATTTATGCTTATTCTCAAACATCTGTAGAATTTTGGAATTAATCCTTTTAGGCCTAGAAACATCTTTTAGGTTTAGACCCGTCCCCCTAGGTCCCACATCCCCTAGACAATAGTTCCCAAATAGGACTACAGTGCTGAAAACCCAAGGTGTCTATTTTCCAACACTATTGTCGAAGCCCAATTTTGGCCCCAACAATCAGCTTCTTCCATAGGATGAGTCTTACCCCTTTTATTTTCTTCATGTCTAAGTTTCCAAATATCAGCCAAATATAATAAAATATCCCAAATTTGAAATAATGATTCTCTTATATAAAGGACTACACAAGGCATTTTACATTTGACACTTACTATTTTGGCACATTAGACTTAATAAAGTCAATCAATAGTATAGCTCAGCTTCTCTGCATCACATAGATTTGCAAGCTTGATCAAGGAAGGGCCTAGGTGGAATTCATTCTTGCATCAGTCATACACATTGATTATACATGTTCCCAAACTACATCAAATCTGAGACCCTTGGCATGAGGGTTAATGTAAGTAGCAATTAGAATAGTAGGGGTTCTCTATTGTATGATCATTCTTCCCAGAACCTAATTTCCCCCCCTTGTGCTTTGATTTCCTTTGTTGTTTATGTGTATGTAGGTTTATATAGGTATTGAGTATATAATCTGACACACAGTGAGCTCTGCATAATCTTGAGATTCAATATTTCATTGACAGAGTGTCACAAGACTACCAAGCAAAATCTAGAAAATCTAGACCACTAGGACAACATCACTAGAAGTGGATAATAGCATCAAAAGTGGATAATAGTGCCAGAAAGTCATATACAATGCCAAATAGCATGGTGTCTTGAGTTTGGTGCTTCTATCCAATCTATAAATAGATTTTGGGTTCCTATTTTTAATTGTCTTCCATCAATGCACAACAACTTTTAGACTCTACATCATCCATTTTTGCCCAGCATAAGATAAGTTAATCTTTCTTTATCTTCTCCTTCCTATGTTATTTAAGTTGATCAAATTGGAAAAAAATGTATTTCACTGCATAAAACTAGAATTCTCTCCCTATTCTAGACCTTTATTACTTAAGAATTAAACACTTAATTCCCTAAATTAATAAAATGTTTATGTTTGCATAAAGGTACAAGTCATTATTGACAAAGTTCATATGAAGCTTAGTCATGACATGAAGAGGTATGTGCATGAAAATGGATGAACACAAGAAGATGAAGGCTATATGGTACTATTTTAGCATGTATGAAAGGCTTTGAAGCATTCATGAGAGTTTCAAGGTGAGCCTATAGGGGTAGGACCTTCAGTCTAGGTTTGTACCTAGACCTCTTTTAGACCCTACCTAGCCTAATGAGGTATGAAGATCATATTTCAAGTAAAATTTTCATATGTGAGCATGGATAGAGATTAGATAATTATTTCTAGGTATTATCACAAAGTTTGAAATCACGATTTGAAGGAAATTACTTAAAATGTTATTTTATGCCTTTTTTAGTTCACATAATGAGGTGTAAAGACCTGATAAATACTTTTAGACATTCATTGGCATGTGTAACCTCTAAATGGAAACTTGAGATATTAAGGAGAGATGGGGAAGGGTCTTAGATAATATCTCCAGGCATTGGTTTTAGATTAAAAGGGTAATCCTTTATGAATAATTGTTAATACTAAAACTTATGTTAAACCTCCTTAAAACCCTAATAAGGACCTGATGTGAAAGATATTGTTCAAAATAGACCATAATGACCTCAAATTCCTATACAAACTATTATATCTGTATTCAACTCTTCCAGGTACCTCCAGGTGGTGGTGGTTAGTCAGTGTTGATGGTTAAGATTGTGCCTATTTATAACACCAACAATGGGAAGTTTCAAGAATGTGGGACTTGCAGCTTGAAACAACCTCCAAATTTTTAAGAAGCTGGTCTCTTCTTTATATCGAGCATATACTGGGAAGAGGGATAGGAATTTTAACAGAAACACAAATGCAAAGAAAGAAAATATAACTATGGCGATGTGCCTAAATGTAATTCGACCCTTAATCTAAGCACATTGAAACTATATGTAAGATTTTCCATCACTCAATCTTCTTATTAATTTTCCAGTCACATAAGAGGCACAAAAACATCCACAGTTACATAAACTTTCCAACTTAATAAAATAGAACAAAGGCAAATGATATTCCTAATCACAGCTCTAGAAAGTCTAAAAACTCTTGACAATACGGCTTAGACTATTTTTACAGTGACATAAAAAATATCAGCAAAGGCACATGATTCAATCTTCTTATTAATTCTCCAGTCACATAAGAGGCACAGAAACATGCATAGTTACATAAACTTTCCAACTTAAGAAAATAGAACAAAGGCAAATGATATTCCTAATCACAGCTCTAGAAAGTCTAAAACTCTTGACAATAATTCTCTCAAAAAATTCCCTCTTCTTTTATCTCATGATCCTTCTGGTGATCTCTACACCCCTATTTATAGCCTTGGATTCCTTTTTGATTGTCTGCATGCTCTCAATCTAACAGCCCAACTGAAACTTAACCAAACTAGAAGTGTCTAACACAAGATATTTCCTATATTTAAAATGTTTTATTTCTCTACAAGGTCATTGGCTAAAGTAAATACTGAGGATGCTTCCCAATTTCAAATGGGAGAGGACACTTAGATGATTCCCCTTTTCCTCTTGAAAACCTTCTCTCTATTTAGGATGCACCAGAAAATGACACTTGGTGTGTTCTGCAGCACTTATCGAGACACACGACACTTTCCACATAACTTATACTCTTTTTGTGATTTTTCTCAGGAATGTTCCGCCTTTAACACCTGTTGTAATCCACTTCTTCAAAAATTTAACAACTTAATAAAAAATAAGACCCACAACATTTCTCCCTTGAGCAGCTTTAAAAAGGGCATAGGGACAGGTGGTGATTTTCACTTGCCTCAACAAAGGACACATGGCAATCTTTGCTTTACTTAACTAGGGATATGTGGTGATCTCTATTGCTTTTAGCCACTTTTTGAGAAACCTACAGAAGGTGACACATGCTAGTCTTCACATCGCTCTGTTCATATTATAGAAATAATTGGGCCTCATTTCATATTTACACAGACATTGACACTTGGTGGCTTCCACTTGCTTTAGAAATAAAACCTAAGACCCACCATAATCTTTACTATATCAGCGAACAAAATGAATAAAATTTAGAGGTTGACACGTGGTGGCTTCTGCTCTCTTCATCTGAGATACGTGGCATCTTTCATTGCTTTTAGAAAAGCAAATTGAAACCTTCCATGATTGTCACTTGGCACCCTCTGCCGGATCCTGATGCTTAGCTTGTTGAAACCTTCTACCTAAAAGAGATTTGAAAAGTGGATGCCGATATGAAAGGTGAATGCCAACACTTGTTGCATTCCACTAAGTTACTATGAGACACGTGGCATGTCCTGACCAACTTATAAAAATTGTGAAAGGTGTCTCAGCTAATGACACTTGGAAACTTCTACCTAACTTCAATACTTAGAGAAAATGAGTGAAAATGAAATTTGAGCCCACACTCTAAGTGTAAACTTTGCCATCTCAAACCAAAGGGTGCAGGGACAAAATTTGCAGTGTGTAACTAAAAATTAGAATGAAATGTAACTCTATAGTTATTGGCGACCCCAAGGACTTTTGAGCCTGCTCAAAAAGAAACCACAACTCCCGGTAGATCAAAATTATAGCTTTAGCAATGTTTTTTGATAGGCAGACCATTCATCATCAAATAACCCCTACTTATTTTGCAATTCATTAAAGGCTAAATCAAGGTTGATAATATCCTTGGGTGAAAAATTTTGAAAAATTTGAATTTTAGCCTTTAATTTGAATTTGATCTAGGAAATAGGAATCAAAATAGCTTCTACTTCAGGGACTGATGAATCATCCCTTAAATCCTAAAAAAATGTCTAATCATTCTACTTGGCTAATAGAAAAGGTTCAATTTCATCAACCATGAGCACAATATTATCATCAGGAAATGGAAAAGGAAGACCTAATTGTACTAGATCTTCAATGTACTATTTCATTTCACTAATTCCTTCTTTCATTATGTCAAGAAGCTCTCTGCAATTAATGGCTATGAAATTGCAACTAAGAACCTCATTCACTTGCTTAGCAGCGACCATTCTATCATTGATTCCTACTGCTGACAATGTTCCTTTTATTACATTATAAAGCTTTTGCGGTAATGTTTTAGAATCTAAAACTCTCCTAGAAACAGTAGCCAAAGTGTCTTCAATGGATTTCTCCACCTTTTTGCATAATTTCTATGCATTTAGCAGGAAGGTGAGAGAAGGCCTGAGCTGAATAATCTCTGAAGAGATTTTTTTCCACATTGATGCATAGAGCTCCATCACCAGAGTTAACACTCCTAGATTCTTTGGCCTATTGGCCAGCTCCAGTGTCAATTGCTCTGCTCTTTGTTGCTCTACTTGAAATTGGGATTGTATAACTGTGGTATTATTCTGTTCACTCAATAGTTTTTATTGCAATTGGGTAACTTATAGCAGGCTTTCCTCACATTTTCCTTGCAATGTTGCTTTTTCTTGCCTTAGGGTCATAACTACATCTTTTACCTGCATTAACCCTACCTTTAAGGAATCATTTTGGGCCTAGATCACATGGTGAGTCTGAAGATAAATAGTCTCTTGCAACTGTTTATTTAGACTCTCTATTTCATTGTCTTTTCTATCAATTTCTATGGTCAATCTATTACAATTTGCCTTTTCATTGGCTAAATTGGCCTCCATCTTGTAGCTTGTTTGATGTCTTCAAGTAGTCTTTAGCAACTGGAGAAGTGGATTCGGTTAGTAGCTCAATTTTGTCTTGTGGCCTGAACAAGGACATGTCGATGGCCACTGCATTCACTGTGTAGTCTTTCGGTTGCATCTGTTCACTTGGCTTGATTACATTTGGTGACAAATGAGTCACAGTCAATTGCTGTTGAATGGGGTCAAATTGTGACCGCATATGGGGTGTAGCCAAGGCCTTATTTTCCTTGATTCTCTTTTTCTCTCTTCGGGCTTCCCTCACCTTCCTAGCAGCATCTGCTTGAGTTTGGAAGGTAGAAGGTGAGGCAATGTGCCCACCTGCAAAAGGATGTCCCTGTAGAAAACCATATTGAATAGCCAATTATTGGCTATGGGCAATCTGAGGGAGGAGTTTCTTGGGAATAAAGGGGGAAAAGTGAGGTAATGTTAAAGATTGAGTAGGGATAGATGGGGTGAAGTGAGAAATGGGAATAGTAGAGGTGGCAAGGGATGTCATCTGGCTAGATGGAATCATCATGCCAACAGGAGAAGAAAGAGATTGAGAAGGAGAAGGAGGAATAATACTTATCTGAGGAGAAATTATAGTACTCTGTAATTGGCATTGTGAAGGTTATGCTTCCTCCTCTGAATCAAACTAAAACTATACCTTCTTTTACTTCTTTGGTGTCTCTTCTTCTGGCTGTGTTTCTTTTCCTTCAACATCAACTACTACCGTCAGTGATGCTTGTGGAGAATTGGTAATTTAAATAATCAATGCTGATGGGGAAGATTTTTGTGGTGAAGGCACCACACTCTTTTGCTTTTCCATGACACTAAGAGATTAGGGCTAAAATGATACAATTACTGCAGTTGTAGATTGCCTTGAGGCCTATGACTCTTGGCTTGATCCTATTCTAGCTTCCGTCTCTACTCCTTATGATGGAAAATTACTTGTGTTAGGGCTAGATACAGGGGATAGATGGCACTCATCCCATAGTTCTTCCCATCTCTCATCTGAGCTGACGCTCCCAAAAGAATGAGTTGTCTGACAAATTTCTTGCCTATATTTCCAATAGGCTTCTATTTTCTCAGCATCACAATCTTTATTATTTAGTGCCCTTATTAAGCTAGAAGTCATTCTGACTTTAGGATCAAAATCCCTTTGCTTATTATATAAAGTTTCCCATGGCCTATTTTGTGGAAAGGGCAAATCTGTTAATTCAACATAAAATCTAGGAGTATCTTCCCTAGGATTTTTCTTGTTCTCCCAAAAGGGGCAGCCCTCATGTGCAATTCTAGTTGCAACCCTATTAGTCCTTATCCAAGAAGCTATGAAACCATTTGGGTCATATACCCATTTGTCTTCTATTAGAAGGAAACCTAGAAAGGCTAGCTTTCTGAGCAACACAATTTCAGCATCTCTGGCTTCTAATACCATGCTGGTTGTCATCCATGGGAGGTCATACATTTTTCTTTTCCTCTTCCTAGAGCTATATTCATTATCTACTATAGATACCTACCTGGTGACCTCTAAGAATGCTAACCTAAGAGTGAAAATCTTAGGTAGCAACATTGGTTCCCCACAAAAACCATGGACTCTTATAATTGTATGGTAGGATTCAAAATAGAAATCACAAAGAATTGGGCAACTG
Source organism: Torreya grandis (assembly GCA_037957365.1). Lineage (NCBI taxonomy): Eukaryota > Viridiplantae > Streptophyta > Pinopsida > Cupressales > Taxaceae > Torreya > Torreya grandis. The sequence continues at coordinate 359,224 of JARHVA010000406.1, forward strand.
GCCATAAGGTTTGAAACACTTGGAAATAATCTATTCATAACTGGTTTGGGGCTAAGGTGATAAAAAGTAGGGGTAAAAAATAGTTCTCAGAATTTGTATGGGTCACTATTTTTTGACAAAATATGTGTCCGTGCAGACATAGGAATGGTCCTTTGTACATCAAAACTTGGGTCATACATATCAAGATGCATATGTTGGGCAAAGATGTCAGAGTTTGATACAGCATGAGGTGAAACAAATAAGAAGAGTACCTGAAATCTACTTTTGATTTGAAATGAGCCAGTTGTTCCACCATTGAGTATGTAATTAGTTCAAAAAAGTCAAGCCAATACTCTTGAGTCTTATCGATGGTATTCAACCTGAAGAGGATAGCCATTTTTTCTCCATAAACTACCATATCATATTTCATGCCATAGATGAAAGCCATCATAGATAGTGCATCTTGGCTAGCTTGTGTATTCTGGGCTCTTGTTATAGGGAGTGTAGGTATAGTAGTATCAGCATCGCCCATTTGCAATTCAGATCTTAAGAACCTCAACTGAGTATTGATGTTTTCCCATGTTCTTTGCATTTTATCAATAGTGGGAAAGGTATTTGTCTTATCGTGATATAGGGCTAACAGGTCTCTAATAGCCTACAGTGTGATTTGCACCGTGAATGGACCCTATTGAATGGAGCTTGAGGGTGCATGGAACAAGTCTGCGCATAGTTCGACTAAGTCAGGGCATGGATGCACAACTGGGATAATTAATTATGCCAGTTATGAAGTCCATATCCTCATGGCAAATGTCTCATATTGCCCCACTCTAGCCCTCTAAAGACACCTTTGATGTGCCCCTTCTCTAAGAGTTTTTGCTACTAGCTCTTTAAAGAATTGGGTCCATGACTCCATCTACATAATCTTTTATCTTCGTTGGGTCACTTGCTTGACCAACTTCAGGGATTCTAGGCCATGGATAGGTCTTCAATGGTTACGTGGGAGCTGAAGCATATGACTTACTCACAAGAAACTTATCAAGGGATTCATACATCCCAGCTCCTTATTGTGAAGAATGTGCTCCCTCCATCCCTATATCTATTTTGTGATAACTAGTATGAACTTTTGCAAAATAGAAAGCTCTTTCGCTTAAGCAGGTTTATCAAGAACTAAAAATGCAAGTAGTAGGATATTTTCTCATAGATGTAAGAATGTTTGAGAAACTTGTAAGTTTTAACTCTTACTGAGAGGTATTTATTGACCCATCAAGTCTCAAAATGGCATTAAACTCGAATAACTATTAGCAAATCCTACTCAATCTTCATGGGACAGTGAGATAGACATGTTATGCAAGTGGCAGCACAAGGTACCTTGGGGTTTTTAAAGATTTGGGAAACATTCAATGTGTTGAGAATTTTTTGAAAATCTTGAAAAACTCTGAGTTGTTGCCTACATGTTCAAAGAACACTTATTTAAAAGAAAAGCGAGAAAACAAAAATGGTAAAACAAAGCAATATGGAAAGGGAAAACTATCTAACTATAACACATTAACTAAGTATCTTTATCTCCCTCCTATATCAAAATAAGAATTTCTAAAGTCTCCTTCATGACAAGATGACTTATACTGCTGGACAAGTAGTCGAATTGGATATAGCTCTAGTGACTTGCTCTCTTTGTATGCCACATTGATTGGTGTGCATTCGAGTGAGTCTGAGTCAAACATGCTTCCAACATAGATAAGCTCTTCTTGTTCTTGGAAGCTTATCGAATGCCAGTTCTTGATACTGGCATGTCTTATCAAGAAATCAATGACTATTTGCTCATCAACAGAAGCCCTTTGATATATATCATTTATTGGCTTATCTCCTTCTGCCTCAAACTCAGGTTCTATTGCATGATCATCCTCTTTAATGACTTCAAAATTACTAACATCTTGAGAGGATAATTCTGAAATTTTGCAATAATTTTGCATATGTAATTGAGTCTCAATGTTGTCTTGTTCATCTGCAACCAATTCATAGCCTCCTTGAAAAATAGTAAACCTGACCCAATGAGTTCAAACAAATCATTCAAATCATGATCAAGGAAATGTCCATGCTCCTCCACATCATCTTGCAAAGTAAGAAGAAAGTTAGAAGTTATCTCTTCTTCATTAGAGATTAAGGCATACGCTTGTGACTTCTCACTCGAAATATGGAATTCATGTTGAGAAACCTGAGGATTGATAGAAGAGGTATCTTTTGAATTTTCTTCCCTTAAAACATTTGGGATTATATGATCTTCCTCAAATATGACATAAGTACCTAGACCAATGGAGTCATAATTTCCATATGGGTCACTTTGCATCATAGTTAATAAATGATCATTTTCCTCTTCTTGATTATGTTGAGTCCATTCACCAAACTCCTCAATAAAAACCCTTTCTTCTTTATATATCATAGCATGAGCTGTCTCTAACTTTGCATTTGGTTCATTGGTGATGTGATCCTTATATAATGGCTTAGATAATATCTTCATCTTTGAACCATATTTGGTTCTTAGGATGAGGTGAGACCAATCAAGTGACATATATTCTCCTATTTAGTCTATAAAGTCTCTTGATAAACATAAGCCAAAAATAGGAGATATATCTATAACTACTACATCTTGATTTACAATTATATTTGGACAAATATATTATTGTAATGGGAGTTGTTTAATTTTCCCTATTGTTTGTACTGCTTTGTCATCTAACTACATGACTCCTTTAGTGAGTGGTTCATACTTTATTTTTAAAGTATCAGCTATTTGCTTAGGCATTACTGTAGTAATAGCCCCTGAATCAATCATTGCATTATGCATCAATTTTTTTCCAACTATCAAAGTTAAATAGAAAGGATCCGGTTTGGATTTGTTTACCTTTGGTGCATTGTTCACTAGGGCTGTTGTCTGCAAATGAACTGTGTCTTTGAGCTTTTCTTTTTCAATAGGTCCTTCTTTGATAATAGTACATTTGGGCACTACTTGGCCTTGTAGAGCTTCTTGTAGTAGTGTCTTATATTTAGGAATAGCCAATATATCCCATATTGATACTTGTGCTGGAGTCTTCTTCAATTGATCCACCACATTTATTGGTCCAAGGGTCTGAGTTCTTTGAAAATAAGGATACCTCATTTTTTCTTGAATCTGTGTAGGAATCACTTGATTCTACACCAGCTGAGGCACTTCTTGTCTGATAACTATGTTTCTTTGTCCTTGAAATGGAGGATTCTCCATGACTTGACTATTTACAACTTCAAGCTATTCCACCATCCTTCTCTTTGATCTAGTATAATAATCTGATTGCACTACTAGTTTCTTGGAAGTGGAAGCTTCATTCAAGAAAACTAATTTTTCATCTTCAACCCATGATAATAAAGAATGTTTTAGGGCTATTTCTTCCTCTTGTTGCAAAGTCATCCCTTGCATCTGATCCATTAGGACTGAATTTTGCATACCAGGAGATTGGTAGGCTTGATTGTCACTAGTACTTGCAAATTGTCCATCCATTCTTCTCTGCTTTGCTACCTTTTGTTGTAAATTACCCATAGGAAAATCTCTAGGCATATGAGCATTATTTTAAGGGAAACACCAGGAATTAGTGTTATCCACATAATTATTTTGCCTTGGAACAATCTCCCTATTTGAATTTGGAGGAATAGTCTATGAGGGTGTAGGGACTGCAACTAATTGGTTTGCTGGCTGAGGGTTATTTTTCCTTGGAGGACCTTGGTATTGGTTTAGCTGTGATGAAAATCTATTTCCTTGATAGCCTTGATATGGAGGCCTAGGGTAATGATTTTGCTATCTCTTTATATTAATCAACTCATTAGAAAATGTCCTTAAGATATTTTTGATATCATCCAGCTCAGATGACTGGGCAGGGACAATTTCTTTAGTAGGTGGTTAAGGATATGTGTACATAGACATAGGTGGAGATACAAATTTAGGGGATTCTTGAGGTAATGGTAAGGAAATACTTGGAAACATGGGCATGGGAGGCCTTGGAGGCAACTTTCTAGCATCTATCAAATTATTTTTAGCTCTGACTGCATAGTCATAAACCTCTGGCAGAGTCTAACCTCCAAGTGACTAAATCATAACAGATATGTCTAAATTTAAAGCCTTAAGATAAAACACTATATCCATACCTGGTAATGGTCTAGCCATAGCAGGGATTCTTTCCCAAGTCTTTTGAAATATGGAATTGAAGTTAATCATAGCTTCTTGTGGTGCCCTTTGGATGGTAATCAATTGCTATAATAAAGAAGACATATCACCCTTCTCTTCAAATCTTTTAACGAAAATATCTTTGAGCTGATCCCATGTAGATATGGTATTTAAGGTCAAGGACTGGTACCATTCTAGAGCTTTCCCTTTAAAAGAAGCTGCTAATAATCTTATGGCCACATTTTGCTATGTGACATGTATAACACAGACATTTGATACATCCTACAGATGTTCTTTAGGTGTTTTGAAGTCTTGCCCACTAAATTTGGGTAGATATTTTAGATCATTCACTGGGATAGGATCCCAAGTGGTTGGTGGTATTGGGAGAATCAAAGGACTACCAGTGTTCTAACTTGCATAATTTATTGGGGCTATAGGGGCTCCCATATTTGCTCTTGGTATTGGTATAAACTGATTAACTCTTCTTCTTGGACTAGTTACCAAAGGTGGCAAAAGAATACCTAGATTTACAATAGACTGAGATTTGGTTACTGGTCCATAGCTTTGACTCCTCGTAGCTCTCTAGTTCATACAGTCTTGAAAGAAACTTCAAGACTTGTCCCATTGGGCATGCCAAAAACTATTGATGGTTAAAATCGTGCTTGTTTCTAACACTAACAATGGGAAGTTTCAAGAATGTGGGACTTGCAGCTTGAAATAACCTCCAAATTTTTAAGAAGCTGGTCTCTTCTTTATATCGAGCATATACTGGGAAGAGGGATAGGTAACAGAAACACAAATGCAAAGAAAGAAAATATAACTATGGTGATGTGTCTAAATGTAATTCGACCCTTAATCTGAGCACATTGAAACTATATGTAAGATTTAATTACATTTAAGAGCAAACAAGGCATGATCAATGTAAAAGATGAAAACAATAGAAATAGAGGCTCATAGCTTAGACTACTTTTGTAGTGACATAGAAAATATCAACAAAGGCACATCGCTCAATCTTCTTATTAATTTTCCAGTCACATAAGAGGCACAAAGACATGAACATTTACATAAACTTTCCAACTTAAGAAAATAGAACAAAGGAAAATGATATTCCTAATCACATCTCTAGAAAGTCTAAAAACTCTTGACAATACGGCTTAGACTATTTTTGCAGTGACACAAAAAATATCAACAAAGACACATGATTCAATCTTCTCATTAATTCTCTAGTCACATAAGAGGCATAGAAACATGCATAGTTACATAAACTTTCCAACTTAAGAAAATAGAACAAAGGCAAATGATATTCCTAATCACAGCTCTAGAAAGTCTAAAACTCTTGAAAATAATTCTCTCATAGAATTCCCTCTTCTTTTATCTTATGATCCTCCTGGTGATCTCTACACCCCTATTTATAGCCTTGGATTCCTTCCAGATTGTTTGCATGTTCTCAATCTAATAGCCCAACTGAAACTTAACCGAACTGGAAGTGTTTAACACAAGATATTTCTTGTATTTGAAACATTATATTTCTCTATAAGTTCATTGGCTGAAGTAAATACTTAGGATGATTCCCACTTTCAAATGGGATAGGATGCTTAGATGATTCGCCTTTTCCTCTTGAAAACCTTCTCTTTATTTAAGATGCACCAAAAAATGACACTTGGCATGTTTCGTAGCACTTACCAAAGACACATGGCACTTTTCATGTAACTTATACTCTTTTTGTGTTTTTGCTCAGGAGTGTTCTCCCTTTGACACCTGTCACAATCCACTTCTTCAAAACTTTAACAACTTAATAGAAAATAAGACCCACAACATTTCTCACTTGAGTAACATTAAAAAGGGCATAGGAACAGGTGGCGATTTTTGCTTGCCTCAACAAAGGACACGTGCCAATCTCCACTTTACTTAACTAGGGATATGTGGTGCTCTCTGCTACTTTTAGCCACTTTTTGAGAAACCTACAGAAGGTGACATGTGTTGGTCTCTACATTGCTCTATTCATATTATAGAAATAATTGGGCCTCATTTCATATTTACATGGATAGCGACACTTGGCGGCTTCTACTTGCTTCAAAAACAAAACTTGAGACCCACCACAGTCTTTACTATATCGATGAACAAAATGAATAAAATTTAGAGGTTGACATGTGGTGGCTTCCACTCTCTTCAGCTAAGATATGTGGCATCTTCTGTCACTTTTATAAAAGCAAATTGAAACCTTCCACGATTGCCACTTAACACCCTCCGCTTAATCCTGATACTTAGCTTATTGAAACCTAGCGCTTAAAAGAGATTTGAAAAGTAGATGCTGATATGAAAAATGGATTTCGACACTTTTCATGTTTCACTAAGTTACTATGAGATACGTGACACATCCTGACCAACTTATAAAAATTGTGAAAGGTGCCTTGACCGATGGCACTTAGCAGCTTCCGCCTAACTTCAACACTTAGAGAAAATGAGTCAAAAGGAAATTCAAGCCCATGCTCTAAGTGTAAACTTCATTGTCTCAAACCAAATGGTGTGGGGACAAAATTTTTAGTGTGCAACTGAAAATTAGAATGAAACATGGAGTATTTTTTACTCTACAGTTAGATGACAGAGAAAATACATAAATACAAGCTTATTTATCAAGAAGTTATTGTAGCTCTCAAAAGTTACATTGGTCAAGAAGAAGAAATAAATGGAAGAATAAGTTATAAACTCATAATACATATCCATGATGGTTTATGGATAGTTTACAACCTTTAATTATGCTAATTTTGTCATCTAAGTTAGCCAGTCGTAGACTGACCTAATGGTGTGAATAGTGAAAAACCCAGGTAGGGATGAGAAGATGGATTTGAGGGTCTAAGCATATTATATTTATACAAAAAAGTTAATTAAGAGTTTATTTATGACATTTAAGTCATTTTCATGATTGGAATAAATTTTGGAGGCTAGTGAATATGGTGAAAAGTTACTTACAAAATGACATGTCTGGTTCCAATAAGACTATGTGACATAAGGTCATGATCAATATATTGATATAATGATTTTTAAATAGCCATAAAAATAGGATAGAAAGATTTAAAATAATAAAAATATGCATAATTTTTAAAGATTAATATATAAAATAATCAAACATCACAGCTATGATCTTTTAGCATATAGTTATTTGAATTATATGGAGGATACTCACGGACCCATTGTTCAATATATATCAGAACTAGATCATTAAGTTATGAATAGATTTTTTTTGTGAGGAAAGGATAAAAATTGATATAAATTTTTATATTTTTAATGATATTTTTGGATGTGAATTTAAAAATATTATGAATATATTACCCAAAATCCAAATTATAATAATTATAATTTTCAGGATGGAATTTTTCCTAGAGATGTTGCCTTTATCCATGTTCAAAAAGTAAATTGACATTATACCATATGAAATTTATATCTAAACATGGGCTCGATATATAATATTATAATTTTCATGCATCAATATTCATGACAATTGTCTTCATAGGTGTTGGAGGTCTAAGTCACCATGACTAGTCTTTGAGCTAAATTGGCAGTTCTTAGTAAGTAAGTTGCAAAGATGTTCTTGAGCCTTTATCTCTTGAGTGAAAGTGTAACAAGAATTTGGTGTTGACCATAATTTAATGGATAATATGTCTACATGTTTATTTTTTCATAATTCAATAAATTAAGGATGTTTAAGCTTCATTTTTGCAAGATAGACTTTTGAGGTACATAGGCCTAATAGGGCAGTTGGTCCTAAAAGAGCTTTCATGGTATGAACGAAAGACACTAGTATAATTAATCATGGAGGAGTTTATTAGAGGTGTGATGATAATTTATTTAATGGTTTTTAGTTGTTTTATGAGGCCATCTAATACCAATAGAATCAATCTTTGATGCTAAGAAGATAAACCTAATGCAATTAGGTATCCATGAGGCCTAAAAGAGAAATAAGGCCTAATTGAGTTATTGCAGACCAAAAGGGGTTTAAATTTAATTTTAACCATGTTAATTAAGTTTTATAAGACATAGTATATGGCTTACCTAAGATCTTGAATGTGTATGGTTGACTAAGTGGTGTGTAACCATGAGTATAGTATACAGACAAGGTAGTTTGGGCCTATTTTGAAGTATGAAATAGAAGTGAATGAAATCTTGCTTGGAGAGTAGAAAGAGGTCTTTAAATGAGACCATAATAGTAGAGTAGAGATGTGTTTACCAAAATTAATGAGTTTTCTGATTTGGTGGTGTGTCACTTAGGGAGTTGGTGCTTCCTTGCAAGTAGTTGCTTGCTAAAGCCTTGTCAGGTGATCACTTGATTGTATTGGAGTTGGTACTCCAAAATAAGTTGATAATCAATATAATTTGATATTTTTTTATATGAATATATTCCATATGCATATATCATAGTGGGTTTTCTTCTCTTTGAGGTTTTCCCACTCATATATGTGTTTTCTTGTGTTATGCTCATGTGAATGACTGTTTGTGCATTGCTATATCTTTGTATTGTTTTGATGATTCAAATAATGTTAAAGTACATGTGAATGAAAGTTTTAAACACTATTTTAATCCCCCCCTCCAATAATTTTTCTTCCTACAACTTATTATTTAGTTCATGTTATTGTATAAAGTATCGAGGTGATGGCATGTGGCATAACACATGGTAGATGATCTACTATAATATCTATGTGGCATAATAAAATTATGAAATGTTGTAATTGATTGTAAAAAGGATGCCATTTGGTAGTGTCATTTGATTTCATGGCCTATATCTCATCCTTTTGGCTATTGGCTTTTGTGTAATGAGATGTTGACATGTGGTATGATCTCATTTATTTAGCTAGTTATTTATTTTAGAACTTTAACACTCTGTATCTAGGCCTGTGATCAAATGAGATTGAGACACATGAATCAATATCAATTTCTTGAATGGTCATCAAATATTATGATTTATTATTCTAAGTTGGGAGGCATGATATAATGAGATGGAGGAAGGTGATGTGATCCCATTTAGTTAACTGGTCATTGGATTTCATGGTTTTGAAATCTTTTATAAGCCTATAATGAACCGATTTAGTGACACTTAGCATAATCTCATGTATTCAATTGGTCACATCATTATGAGACTTGTAACATTGAGTTTTCTTTTACATATAACAAGGTCACAACATGTGGTATGATCTTGTTCATTCATGACACTTAAATCTTTAAAACTTGAATAGTCATTGATAGTCTACAGAACTCCAGTATATTAATGATACTTATTAATAATATTCTAATTTATAAAGTGAAAAATTGACAAAATTGGCAAGTATTGATTAGCTCAATTAGTCAAATAAATCATATGTAAATATAAAAATTGAATTAGTATCTTGATTTTAAGTGGAAATTATTAAAGTAGAAAATGAATAAAAGTATTTAGGCTTTAGTATGAAATTATTTAGGGCCAATTTATGTCCTGATAAGGACCAAATATAGTATTTTTAGTACAAGTGGGTCCCTATTTGACTTTTTAAAAATGCAACATGTTGGTTACAACAAATGGTAACTCAATGCGGAAATACTCCAAACTATTTGAGAACCTAGAAATTCTAGTTTGACTAACATACAGAACTTCAAAATTTATGAAGATAAAATAAATAAACTCTATAATTGAAAGAAACTTTGACGTATTCATATAACATACTAACCCTCCTGAGATGTATGGATCATTCTCTATCATTAGATGAATAATAATATGGTATCATACCATTTTAGTGGGTCTAATTTCCATGTTTAACCCTTATAATTTAGCCATCCATTTGTCTCTTCATTCACCTAATTTATTTTGTCCAAGTGTAAAGTTAATAAATGGGTTTAGGATATTGGTGTATGTCTTATTATGTAGAATATGGTGCATGAATTTCTTCACAACTTTGATCAAAGCATAAATATGTTATATTGGTGCTCATGAAGGCTATAATATTTTCATTATATTTAACCTTATAATTAAGCACTAATGTTATAGTATGTTTATACATAAATGAATACAAGAATAAATCCTTGTTAAAATATGGGCTGATGATAAATGGGGCTTAGATAATAGCACTTTTGATGTCCTAAAAATATTTAATCATTTATTCTCCATTGCATTTTTTAATCATATTTTAGCTTAAAACTTAATTGATTCACAATATCTACAAATTCTAAAATGAATTTTAGAACAAAATTTATCTTGCCAAAAAAGGACTTTAGCTCTTTTATTTTTAGGATATGGAATTTCGGAAATAGATTGAACTCTTTTAGGATCAATTGAAATTTATTCCTTAGTGATAAAATGTCCCAATAGATTACCTTATATGACTCCAAAAATTATTTTATTTAGATTTAATGAGATTCCATACCTTCTACATCTATCAAATACTCTACAAGTGGTCAACATTATCTACCCTAATTTTTAAAAAATACAATAAAATCATCCATGTAAATAATGATGTACTTACCAATGAGTCCTTAAAAATCAAAATATGTGGCATGTTGGATGGTATCACCTGTATTTATTAGTTAAAAAGGTATCCTCTTGTATTCAAAAGTTCATCATTCAATAGTGAAACTAGTTTTCATACGATCATCATTTTATATTGATACCTAATTCTAGATTAAAAATCCATCCAAAAAGGATATCATCACTAACCCAATAACTATTTGAATTACATCATATAATAAAGGCAAGAGATAATTATCCTTTTTGAATTTCTATTAAGGCCCTTGAAATCCACACACAATTTGATTTCACTATTGTTCTTTTTCACATGAACTACATTATCTACCCAAGTATAATGTCTAATAGGAAATATAATTTTAGCATCTAATAATTCCTGAACTTCTTTGTGAATGAGAGGATACATAATGGGATTAATTGGTCTTTTTCTTTGTTTAAAATGTTTGAGTTCTTCCCTTAGTGGTGTGGTATGTGTGATAACTCTAGGGCTCAAAACAATTTAGGTCTTAATAACTTAAAGCAATAAAATTCCTATATTCAGTCAATAATTATTTCATCCTTTGATTTTACTTGTTCATTATAACTCAATCCAATGTTAACTAGTTGGATATGATCATATTTTCCTAGTTTTACCTAGGCAAAATCAGATTGGTTGGTCTTAGACTTTTTTTTCATCATGGTGATCCATGTAAAGACCTATTCCAATGAGAACATTCTTTTGGGTATCCTATTTTATTTTAATTGAATAATACCATCATCTTATTTTACCTCTTTTCTCATTGGGTTGAAATCTCTTTCATCAATGATTTTTGAATCGAAGGAACCATAATTACCCATGAAATATATGATCTATTGATCAACATCAAATCCTTGAAAGTATTTAACATTGTTAGGGACTAAAGGACATGGTACCAATTCTATAGAAAAATTCTACATTTGAGACTCTTGAAGTGGGGCTAGATTTTCTACAAAGGTAGCCATGGAATTGGTTGTCTTGATTTATTATCTTGGGATTGAATTTATATGAAAATATTCAAATGATTTAACTAGTTCCCAAGCTCTATACTTATATTTATTTAGATATGATAACTTGTACTGATATTGACTCCTTACTTGGTTAATAACAAACTCTGAATCTCCAATCATTAGTATTTATTTGACATTATGTTTTAGTCTGAATTGGAAAACTAAGATCAAGGCTTCATATATTACCCTATTATTATTGCATGGATATTGTAATCTAAAAACAATAATGTATTACCTCCCATATGGATTGATTTGATATATACCTACACATTAACCCTATTTGGATCAACCACCATCAAAATACAAGGTCCATAATTATGAAGGCCTTCGAATTCTCATTCGTTATTCTTAGGCTTAGTTGTGAAGGTGTAAACCCCTACATGCAATAAAGAAAAATTGATTCTTTTTTGTGATTGCATATTTCATTTTAATCTTTGTTACTCCTTTCTAAAGCACCCACATGTGTAAAAAATGGGTTTTCATATATCCATTCAATGTTTATGACCAATCATGTCTTAGGAGTAGTCCAAAAGCCTCAAGAATGACAACTACAAGAATGCCAATGTAATCTTGGGCATGCAAATCAAAATCAATTTGCATGTGGATAATTATCCAACAATTGTGATTGAAGACTTGTCTAGTTTTAATACAATTCTTTTAGTTTATCCATAGTGAACCCTAGCTTCTTATATTTTCTAGTGGGCATCACATTGGCTGAAGTGCATCACTCAACTAAGTAATTATGAACATTTTTTCCAAAAATTCTAATAATCAATAAGAAATGTGTGACCTCAAGTTTATCTTTATAAGAAATCATGTTTGTTTGTGCATCTTTTGATTTATCAATGGATGGATTGCTAGTTAAAGCCTTGAGCGAAATTTCTCTTTATTTTGTAATCTATGTTAGCTCATGAAGGGTAAAATTTTCCTTGATTTTATTCATGTCCTCAACACAATCTTATTATATGGATCAACTTATTATTTTTGATCATTTAATTTAGGAAGGGGTGGATTATTATTAACATTTGGATCAAGAGGTGTGATTCGGTTATTGTTTAGAGGTATGGAAGTCATGACAGGTTGTTGATTCTTATTTCCCATATTATAATTATTTATTTGGAAATTTTGAAAATCATTAATCTCATGTGTGTTGTCTTCTAGTTCATTATCATCCTTAATAGGGAATGAGAAGTCATATCTATCAAGCACCATTACACTATTGGAGGTATTAGGAGCACTAGATATGGGTGGATTGGGCTGATTTTGGATAATCTCATATATTTCCATCTCTTTATTAAATATTTAAAAGGTAGTATAGAATTCTATGCAATCTAATTTACCATGTTGTATGGTATTGTGAACTCTACACTAGTTGGGTAAAGTTCCCTCAAAAATGTTTATCTGAGGAATTTTTTTAGGCGATGGATCTGAGTTATTACCAAAACTATTGAATGGCTTGTTAATACATAGAATGTGAAATTCCCATTAGTTGTTTTCCTATAATTTTCTCTAAGCATTTTTTCATGCCTAAAAACTCATTTCTAATTTTCTACACCATGCAGTGAAAGATGTCTAATTCATTTTTAGTAGAATCATAAA